>VWPU01009675.1:0-68539 GCA_013398955.1 Callaeas wilsoni | reverse complement strand
GCGGCTGCGGGAGGCGGCGGGGCCGGCGGAGGGAGCGGTGCGGCGGCGATGACTCAAACCCGCCCGGCCCGCTCTGCCCCCTCCCGCTCCCCCCGCCGGGGAGGGCTATTAAAAGCTGCTGACGTAGGAGCGGACGGCCATCTTTGATGAGGGCACGGCTCCCGATCCATTGAAGAAGGAGACCCGCGGAGGTCAGCAGCCTCCTGTCCTTGCCTCCCATCCAGCTGCGGCACCGACCCACCGACCCCGCTGCGCCTCACTCCGCCAGCCCAGGTAAAGGTGGGACACCACCGCGGGCACCCGCGGAGCATGGGGAGGGGGCAGTATTGACGAAAATTAAATGGAAAAAAGGATATATTTAAAGTGGGACCCGTTCAGCTTTTTGTCTCCGGTCTCTGGGCTGCTGCGGGGACAGAGAAAGGCAGGGAGAAGGGGGTAATTTCGCCGGCTGGAGCCAGGGGAGGCAGCCGGGCTGTGCCTCTCGGCCGTGCAGGCTGCAGGAGGCCGGCGGAGAAGGGAAGGTCGGAGGAGAAGGGGAAGCAGCGCCATTCCCAGCTCCGAGCGGGAAGAAGGGTCTGCGGGCTCTCTGCGCTGCTGGGCCGGACCGAGCTGTGCCGCCCGGAGCACTGCAGCGCCCGCACCGCGCCGGGCTGCGGCGGAGCATCAGCACCGCGGACAGCGCCGGTCCGAGCGGGACGGGGCGGCGACGTGTGCCCGTGTCTGTCTGGGTGTCCGTGTGTGTTCAGCACCGCGGTTAGCGCCGGGGCCCGCGCCGGGACGGGGGCTGAGCGGCGTCTGTGTCTGTCTGTGTGCCTGTGTGTCTGTGTGTCCGTGCCCGTGTGTCCGTGCCTGTGTGTCCGTGTATGTTCAGCACCGCGGCCGCGGGAGCCGTCGCGGTGCCCCCGCGGCGGCAGCGGAGGCGGCCGTGCTGCAGCGCCCTGCGGCTCCGCGCCCCCCGCCCCGGGGCTGCCCCCCCGGCCACGGGACTGGGAAGCGATTCCCGACTGGCAAGCGGCAGTGCTCCCTCATTCCAGGACAGAACGGCAGTCGAGAGCAGTTGTGGTTGTGCAGCTTAGAGCGAGAAGAGGGAGAAATAAAATTTAAAAACAAAAATCAAACAACAAAAAGAGGCAAATAACACCAGTTCCTGCAGTTAATCGGCGTTTGGCACTTCGGCCCCTCTCCCTGGAGAGGTGTTTGTGTAAGGAAGGCGGGGGGGTTACATAACGCCCAGCCCGCGCGGTCCCGCCGGGGCCGGGCACTGCCCGCAGGGACCACCGGCAGCCCCCGGGGCTTCCCCGCAGCCGCGCTCCGTGCCCCCGGCGCCGCTGCCCCCCGGGCGCCTCGGGCACTGCGTGCCGCGGGCTCCAGCGCGGCTGTGCCGTGACACGGCGGGGCCGAGCCCGTGCCGGCACTCCCGCCCCGGTCTCCGCGCTGCGGAGCGGTGCGGAGCCGCCGCCTTATGTAACGCGGGCTGCCCCGTCACGGCTCCTGGCCCCGGCTCCCCCGACGCCGGCGGTGTTCCCTCCGCCCGTCCTTTCCGCTTCCCGGCACCCCAACCCCTTCAAGCCCCTCGGTGCGGCTCCAAGTTGCTAACTTCGCTGCTTTTTTTTCTTGCGGGGCGAATAAACAAGGGGAGAAAGGGGGATTGGGCTGCGTGTCCAGACACTGCGCTGCGTAGCTGCGTCAAACTGGAGCCGCGGGATCTGCCAGATTTACGTGCTTGGCTTGAATAATTGCTGCTGGTTTCGTTCCCAGCTGAAAACGGGGTGGGGGGGGACTGGGGGGGAGAAGGGGGGCCGGTCTGCGGCGCTGCCTGGGGGTGGCAGAGCAACCCCACAACCCAGACCCGTCTGCTTCCAGCCCTGGCCGCAGCATCCACAAGGACATGCCTGTCCCACACCCCCACCTTGTCCTAGCTCTGGGCACGGAGCAACTCCCCCACTGATCAGCACGAGGATGGTGTGGGGCAGCCACCCCTGTGGGTGGCAAGGGAAGGGATGGGGCCATCTGGGAGATGAGTGCTTTGGTGGGTATGGCTGGGGAAGTGACTCTCTCCTAGGCCCCCAGCCCTCTGCACGTCCCTACAAAGAAGCCAGTCTAGGGAAAAAAAGCAGTGGTTTTCCATTGCTGCTGCATCGCGCAGAATAGGTCAGCCGGGAGGTGACCACTGAAGAGTTTGGTTCCTAGGATGGGTGCCAAAAAGATAACAGAGGTAACCAAACCAAAAATGCCGGCAGGCCTGATTGGCAAAAGCAAAAGCTTGAGGCTGCCTCTGAAGTCAAGAGGAGTTGCAGAAACTCAGCATGTTACAAAACCAAATGCAGCTAGATAGCAACCCCCAAATAAATGCAGCTTAACTTTCTTTCCACAGCTAACTAGAAAATAAGAGTGGCATTTCCAAGAGCTTTCGGGACCAGGCTGTGTGTCCATTGAACTCATGGGGGCAGTGAATGAAAGAACAGCAGAATCCAGCCAGTATGAACCCTCAAAATACATCTAATGAGATGCAGCTCCACTTCGCAGATTTAATGCACTGGAGGTGGGAGCTGCTTTTCAGGTCAAGGGAAAGCTTTTCATTTTTCTCCCTATGCTTTAGGTATGGCAACAAATAGCGAGATTAAAGTGCTAAGGCAAATAAAGCATGGTCTCTACCTAGTGCTTGCACCGCTTTAACTGAGCGAGGTAAAGAAACAAAACACTTTTCTTGTCAGTGTGAACAACTTCAGCGATTTTGATGTCTATGTGTCACAAGGCTACAGCTGCTGCATTTGTAGCAACCCTCAGGGAAAAACAGAAAGTATATGGCACAGTGTAGGGCTCACTTTGCTAATGATTTCTTCTCTCAGGAATGAAGAGCAGAAACTGTTTTCCCTTTACCTTGGCTTGTTGTCACACAATTACTCTTTTTATTGCATTTTTTCCCCCCCCAAATCTCTGTCATAACGTTTTATAACATAAGGAGGGTACTTTCATCTGTACATATTTATCCACACACACACACTCATTTCAGAGATTTCTAGGGCTCTAAGCTGGGTAAAACCACAACAGGTGCAGGCTGATTTTGCAGCATTCAGCATTCATTGGGCAGAGTGCATTTTTCTGTCTATGGAGTTTCATGCCCTGCTACCAATGCAGTCACCTTTGGGCTGGGCCAGTGCCAGGCAATCTGTAACAACAGACTTGTTCAAGCATTTCAGAGCTTTAGAGTCTAAGGCAGACAAGAATAATGCATTGCTGGAGAGCTGCTGCAGGATGCACTTCTCAGGCAGATCATCATTACCTCTAGGAAGCTGAACTTTGAAGCGTGCATAGGGCTCGTGTATCTGTTCCTGGGAATCCTGGATATAGTTTGTCAAGGCTCTAAGTTGTCAAGGAATAGTTTATTTTTTAGCTTATTATTTTTGAACCTCCATTGGTGTCTTTTTTCCTTAGTTTCAATAAACTCTGGCTTTCTTGCCTACTGACCTTGCAGATTCAGCTTGCTGCATTGTACTGCAACAAGCAGTTTCTCCAAAACACACAAGTTATATTTCTAGTTCTTGTCTGTCACCCCTTTGTTACTCCCTCCACAAATGCTTAGACACACACAAACTCCCACCAGCAAAATCTGCCTCTTTTCTGCTCGTGATTTTCAATGTGTTGTCCCACATCCCACTGAATTTTCTAGGACTTTCCACCAAGCGCAAAGACAAGTCAACTGCATAGGTTCAAAACTGTTCTTTCCTGCTTTGTGATGGCCCCAAGGCTGACACTGTAAGACCCAAAAGTGGATCTGAATGGCCTAGAGGAAGTGTTTGGACCACTTGCCCTGTTATTTTAGAAGGAAACTCAGCTTTGCTTTTGCATCTTTCATCTTGTTCATTTGCTATTTCCTCATCATCTCCTGCTCACCTACAATCCTCTTTTAATTCCTGCTAAAGATCACCAGGATGAAAGAAACACATCAGGGCTCTGATGTGAAGGGTGATGAGTGTTGCCTTCTGATTTTGATTATTCCAGCGTGTCTAATCCAAAGTCAGTTGAAATCAAGGAAAATACTTCCCTGTACATAATTTTGTGGGACTTGTAAAAGAATATTTAGCAGTTTAGGTTTTTCAAAGGGAAACAAATGCTATGTATGTATTCCCCCTGAAATATACGGGCACACTGTGATTCTAAAGAGAATGTAATCATTGCATTATAAACTTTTCCTTTTTTTTTCTTCTCTTCTTTTTTTTAATTCTTAAATAATGTGAGACATGGTATCTTATCTTACCCACTAGAGAAAGCTGAATTCTACTACAGGCAGAGGGAGGAGAAGAGGGAAACACTAAGTAATTAATCATGGCTGTTCCTGGCCTTCGAGAGCTGAATGTTAATGCTGACCAATCTGTGCTCTGTATGGCTATTTAATAGATTTTTTTTTTCTTTAGAGCTAACAATGCTCTATTTCACTTTTTGAATGGGATTTAACTTATTATTTTGCCCCATTGTCAATTGGTGTGAACTGGCATAACAATGCTGTGCTACTCTACAGACTGATAATCTTTGAAGCTGGGACTCCTCGTTCATGTTTTAAACCAGAAATGGGTCTTTTTGCTGAAGGAGCAGCTCTTCTAAAAAGAGAACTCATTTAAAATGCTGCCCTCCCAAACCCCATCCCTATTTTTTACCAGCCTGGTCTCATAGTTGCAGACCCTCACGGCCGAGGCTCACACAGCCAGGCTGCTCAGAAATGGTGACAGGGAGCAGTGATGAAGCAGCAGAGGAGGAATCCTGCACTTTATGCCTCTATTTGAGGTTGGGTTCTGCTGCACTCTGCTGGTACATAACACCAGCAGAACCTGTATACGCTATAAAACCCAGGACGCAGCTGACTTTTTCCTAAAGGAACAGTTGCGTGCAGAAAAAGTCAGAAATTCCTAGCAGTAGCCATTCACTTTTCTTTCAAGCTGGGAAGCAGTCTGAAGTTTTCCTGCATTCCAATAAATGCACAGGAAAATTATGCTTCTTCCATCAAGTTTTTTAAGGCAATATTCTTAATGGCCGAGACATAGTATTGGTAGAGTTGAAATATGAAAGAACAGAGGCAAAGCCAAGTCTCACTGTACAAGTGTCTAAAACTGAACGACAGGGACTATTCTTACATGTTTTCAATATAATTATAGTTGTCCTTGTGCTTTTGAGAAGACGAAGTTTTTGTGCCAGCATTTACTGGTAGAATCCATGAGCGAAATGAGAGTTATCATAGCCTATGGCAGTGCTAACAACTAAAATTTATATCCTAGACATTACAAAAGGATGCCTCATGTAGGTGATTTGAGAAATTAATGCAAGATTTTCTGTTTCTTTCTCACAACCTACAAATTAGCAGGGAGTTGTACATACAAGGCACTGCAGAGTGCTTGGTAGGGCACATTTGTAATTTTGCATTGATCTCTTCCATCTCCAACATTTTCTCAGTAGCATGCCCTTGCTAAAAATCCCAGCAGATTCCCTTGCTAAAAATCCCAGCAAATCTCCAAAGACTTTCACTGTCACTAGTCTGTCAAAGAGACTAGAAGTTTAGATTGAAAACTAAAGCTCTGATCACTTCACAGCTTGGTGTTTGTCATGACGTATTTATTTGTTATACTTACTCTCCACCCAAAGGAGAGGAATTCTGTTTCTGAATTGCAACACAGTCGTAGAAGAAGTAGTAATTTTATTTTTCCTTTTGTATAAAACAGTTATTTGGAAGATATGCCAACCTCTCTTTTGGTTCCCTTTCCCACTCCCTGAAATTATAGCTCCCAGCAGAACTGTGCAGATGCCAGTTCCTTGATCTGTCTTACAGAGGTAAATATATTTCCTCCAGCTACTCTCAAAAATTTCACAAAACAAAAGTATACTTCTTCAGAAGAGCTCATCTGTCAAAATAGTGTTACCATTCACTGATTCTTTTTTTAAACAGGAACAGAAGTCTCCCATGCATATTTAAGCATTTTTTAAAATAAAAGGTACTAAAATTAGCTTCACTATGCTTTAGATACAAATTAAAGTTTTCTTTCTCCTCCCTGCGCTAGTATTTTTTTTGTTCAGTCGGGTCCCATTCACATCCTTAGGCACCTCACCATTCACCTCCGAGGGATTTAGCCAAGCTTGCATTTCTGCAGGCATCAGGGAATTGCTGTTTGATCCAGCCCAGCGCTGCTGCTGCCCAGAGCCTCTGCACCCTGGGCACACACGTGGGCACAAACCTCTGCGAGCTCAGGGCTGCCTGTGCCCAGCAGCGCTGACCCTGCCAGCGAATGACATCGTTAGGAGAGAAATTTCTGTTCCCCGTTTATTAGGCACAGACATCTCATAGGGATAATTTGCTCCTGCAGAAAGTGGTAGGAAGGCACTGGCAATTAATTGGACTAGAGGTGTTTGGTAACATCTGAACTTCAGATACTGCGGGTTAGGGATTAAAACATCAGGACTGCACATAGAGTATCTGGATTCAGGTGCAAGTATCAGACATTAAATAAATTAAACCTTTGCCAAGTGCCTCAATTGCCTCCATCCATAAAAGAAAAAGCTGAGATTAAAACAACTTCCAGTCTGCATCCCTCAGCGTCAGATGTAGGACAAGTACCCCCTACCTTTGAAAATATATTTTTATGACTATTAGGGCATAGCAGTTTCCACTGCCTGAGGGTGGTGACCTAAATGTGATACCCCTAAAATGCAACATTCTCCCAACAAAGGTGGTTGTCATTGACCTATTGAATTTGACAGGGTGTTACCCATGATTGTTCCCTTCAGGTTAGTAAAAGGCTTGGCTGGAAGGTGCCATATAAATCCAGATTATTAATATTACATTCATGATAGCAAGAGAAGAATGCGATCTCAGACCAGAAGGTGGATGAAACATTCATGCATCTGCTCGCGCATTACACAAGACCAGGACTTTGCCAAAGCTCTGTGTTCCTCCAGAGCTGCACTGAGCTGCAGGGGAGAGTGGGACTGAGCCCTCTCCCTTCAGCAGCACCAATTCCACACCAGCAACACGACAGCTGAATATACAACTCGGGTACGTTCTGCGAATATTTGAGTATTTCAGCCAAACATTTGCTTTTCCAGAGAGCATTCACCTAAGTGACGCTCAAGGATGTGAAAAGCCCTCAAGAAACAAACCAAGGTATGCAAACCAAATTAAACTGGGATTCACTGCCGACTTCCAACAGCCAGTTCTCCCCAGAGCAGCGTTGGTTTTATTTGGTCAGCTGTATGGAGACAGGTATTGGTTGCAGAGCCTACTGAAGGATTTCCTGAAGCTTTTCTGCCATTAAAAATATGTTCTTGGGATACGGAATTTGCTATTCCTGAAAATGTAGTTCTTTTATTATACCAACAGCAGGAGCAAGAGGCAGAAAGGCCAAGAGCAGCAAAGGGTTTTAAGATGGTGCTGGATGAGTGCACAAAGGGGATTATATGGTGTGGCTGGTGGTGGTCCCAAGAGACTGGACTTGATAAGGCAGCGAGTCTCTTCAAGTCTGATGTTCCTAAGAGGTTTGCTTATTTAACAGAAGAAAAGAGAGTAGGGAAAAGAAAGCCTGGATGGTTCTTTGCTGTCAGTTTAGTTCATTTTAGAGATGAGCATGTCAAGAGACAGTGGAAAAACCCCTCGAGGCGCCAGGAATGCACTAAGTGTAATTGAAAATGCTCTAGACCGCCTTTGTAACACAACAGTAGGGCCATCTGCAGGCTTTAGATTTTCGATACTAGCAAGGCACTTTTAAATCATTGTGTCGTCTCGTTCCCTTTTTCTTAATTAACTCTTCTAAACAGTACAAAAATAGGCTGCTCCTGAAGCAACTTGCAGGCTCTGAGGATCATTTTCTAAGCCTGGTAAACAAGAACAGGTGTGCGCTTCTAACAGACTGACAAATAAGAACGCAAGAGAGCTGCTGACGTCACACAAAAGGTCCCCAATTTCCAGATTAGTGCCCAGGGCACTTAAGGTTACAGTATTAAGCAGGCTGACAGAGAGTAGCATGTGACAGAAGAGCCGAGCCGCATCTCTCATCCTCTGGAGGCCTCAACAGCTGTGCTGCCTTTTTTTTTCTTTGAGTTTGGGGTCTCCTCCCGGTCCTACCTCAACTTCTGCAGCCTCAGCTCTCTGTCCTCATCATATTCCCCAAGGGCCCTGAGGGAAACCTCCCTCTCAAGAGAAGGAGATGCAGAGAAAGACCCTTCTCCACCCCATTCAGGACAGGGGGCTTGGTGTGCTGGTATGGAGAGATGAGGCTTTACAGGCAATGGGCCACCCAGATCATGGAGGGACAACAGGGAAAGAGTAGGAAGACAGGAACACAGTGCAGGTGGAGATGAAAAGCTATCTCTCTCACAGCTACAAGGACTGCAGTGCTTCCCTCTCCTTCGACTGGGTTGCTGACTAAGAGGCCAGAAGAAGTTACCCATCAGTGAACTGAATTCCCTATAAAACAGGACATCCCACAGGTTGCAGGGCTTCTCTGTCTTAACTGCTTCTCCAGCAGTACAATTATCCAGTTTTGCTTTCAAAAATTGCCTGCAGTGAAGAATGTGACAATATATGGTTTTTAATTGAACAGTGAAATCCAATAAATTCTTTATTGTGGATGCAAGCTTTTATCTGAAAAGTTATTAAACTGCTATTTAGATTGATGAGCAGCTCTGCTTCTGCCATACTGTGATTTTCCTATGGTTACTCCTACTCCTTTATGGAGTAACACTTGCTTTCCTCTTTAGAGTTCACATTCTTAAGAGCTCCATTCTTTCCCAGTAAGAATCCCATATTTCTGTGCTTTGCTTGCCTGCAGAAGCCTTTTCTTGCATGTAGAAGTTTACTTACAAAACTTTTAAAAGACTCTCCAGCCTGGCAGGTGAAGAGATAAGACACTGATTCAAAGGCCAGGACACACTCCATTATGCTGGAAATTAGATGTTCAAGCACAGAATGTGAGACTTCAAAGCAGTTTAAATATTTCAATTTCTTTACCTTCTTTTTGTATTCTGTTTTTGCGGTGACATTTCCAAGAAATGTGTTGTACACTCAGCTGTTCTCCAGACAGAGTTCTTCCATTCATGTCTGCAGTCAGAATCTATTTCTCAAAACAATCAACTTCCTGCAGCAGAGAGATCAGAGACCTTTCAAAATTTAACCAGGCTCTCCAGTATTGTCAAACACAGTAGGTCAGTTCCTGGGCTTAGAAGAGTTACTTTATCTTAACCAAAAAATGATCCACTGTATCAATAAGGATGAAGAAGGGGACAAGAGGATAAAAACCAGAATGAAGTAACTAGGGAAATGAAAAAAACCCCAATAAAACACACCCAAACACAAAAAAAAAGGACAAAGGCCAGCAGACTAAAATAAGAGAAAGGACAGGATGGGCTTTTTGCTTAATTCTCTTTCTTGCTATTCTTTCCCTACGAGCACACCATTGACAATTACCTAGACTTAAAAAGCAAACATCAATCCTCAAGTTTTTGATAGAGCCATTTTAAAGGTGTCCTGAAGTGTTAGGTTATAAAAAACTCTCACTCCTGGTGCCCAGTCTGCATCCCCTTAGCAGCCACAACCTTGTGTTCCATCTTTGCATTTCACAGTGCAGAGGTGCATCCTTACTCCTAACCTCAATCTTATGGGCACACAGGGACAGTAGGATGCCAGGATTTGTGAGCAGTGTCTCCTGTAGTTGGTGTCTCAGAGACAAATAGCAGAGCAAAGGGATAACTACTGCTACCCACTCACTGCCGTGTTGGAGATGTGCATTTGCTCTGCAGCACTTAAATTGGAAATAAAAGCAAACCAATGTTTGTGATACCACAAGGCAGAGCCCAGACATATTTCCTTTTGCTAGAAAGCCTAAAAAAGGCCCTCTTTTCAAGTGTGTTAGAAATAGAAGCCTGTTTCAGAAGAGACATGAAGTTATCAGTGCAAATTAATAGCGCCAGATGGGGGGTTAAATTGCTGCCTCACAGCTGAAGACATGCGAGTGAATGAAAGTGGTAGACTATAAAAAGGGTATCATCAGAAGTGATGAGATCCCACTGCGAGGTGGGATTTGTGAACGTCGTGCCTGTGCTTGTAAGCAGTTGCTCAGATGAATGGTTTTATGGGCTGGAGCGAGAGGGAGAAGGGAACAAAGTCACGGTCCTTTTGGAGATCACGTCTCATAGTGATGATTTTACTGCTTTGTTTGGGACAAGCTGTCCAGCAGGACAAGCTACAATTGAGTATCGTGGAGCTTGGTCTCCAGAGGTGGCACCAGGAGACAGGGAGCTCACCAGGGCAGTCAGAGAAATGTGGCTGTGTACTGGGTTTGTGTGGCAAGGTTTTGGGTGGGATATAAGGGGCAAATTCTGTGAGAAGCTGCCACAAACTTCCCCTGGGTTCAATGGAGCCAGTGCCAGCTGGCTCCAAGATGGACCCGCCGCTGGCAAAGGCTGAGCCTGTGAGCAATGGTGGTAGCACCTCTGAGAAAACAGATTTAAGAAGGGGGGAAAAAACCTGCACAAGAGCAACTGCAGCCTGAGAGAGGAGTGAGAAAATGTAGGAGAAACAGCTCTGCAGACACCTAGACCAGTGAAGGAGTGGGACGAGGTGCTCCAGGTGCTGGAACAGAGATTCTCCCACAGCCTGTGGTGCTGACCATGGTGAGCCAGCTGTGCCCCTGCGGCCCATGGAGGTCCACAGGGGAACAGAGATCCACCTGCGGTCCCTCGAGGAGACCCGTGCCAGAGCAGGGAGATGCCCTTATAGGCTGTGACCTCATGAGAAGCTCGTACTGGAGCAGGCTCCTGGCAGGACCTGTGGACCCAGGGAGAGAGGATCCCACACTGCAGCAAGTTTGCTGGCAGGACTTGTGATCCTGTGGGGAACTCACACTGGAGCAGCCTGTTCCTGAAGGACTGCACCCCATGGAAAGGACCCACGCTGGAGCAGCCTGTTCCTGAAGGATTGCACCCCATGGAAAGGACCCACGCTGGAGCAGCCTGTTCCTGAAGGATTNCACGCTGGAGCAGCCTGTTCCTGAAGGACTGCACCCCATGGAAAGGACCCACGCTGGAGCAGCCTGTTCCTGAAGGATTGCACCCTGTGGAAGGGGCCTGTGCTGGAGCAGTTCATGAAGAACTGCAGCTCATGGGAAGGACCCAGTTGCAGAATTTAATGGAGGACTATCTCCCATGGGAGGGACCCTATGCTGGAGCAGGAGAGGAGTATGAGGATTCTCCCCCTAAGGAGGAAGGAGCAGCAGAGTCAACTTGTGATGAACTGACCGCAGTCCCCATTCCCTGCTGGTGGGAGGAGGTAGAGAATCAGGAGTAAAGCTGAACTCAGGAAGGAGGGAGGAGTTGGGGGAAGTGTTCTAAAATTTGGGTTTATTTTTCATTGTCCTACTCAATTTGATTGGTAATAAATTCAATAACTTTCCCCAAGATGGGTCTGTTTTGCCCATGAGAGAAATTGCTGCGTGATCTCCCTGTCCTTATCTCGACCCATGAGCCTTTTGTTATATTTGCTCTTCCCTGTCCAGTTGAGGTTGTGGCTTTGGTGGGCACCTGGCATCCAGCCAGGGCCAGGCCATCACAGGCTGTTGAGCTGGGACAGCACTATCTGGGTCGGCTTCTAGAGCAACAGAGAGCTTTGTCAGGAATACTCCAGGTTTAAGGGTGTTGTTACTGAAAGAATGACAGTTCGTACATTAAATGAGCAGCTCTTTAATATAGGTATTTCTCAAAACATTTCAGTAGAAGACGAAGGTCTGTTTGGCCATAATTAAGCCCTTTTAAACTCTCTGGACACAGTAACAAATGGGCCTTATTCACAAAGCAAACATCTGGAGTTCAAACACTTCAATAATGCATAGCTGCATTACGCAGAGGACAAGCTGTGGAGCTGCTCCTCCTTTCCACGGGCAGTGCAGTGTGCAACTGGAGCACAGAGTGCAGAACAGGGGCTCAGGAAGCCTTGAACACCATCCTTTACATGCCCCAAGAAAACAGGGCTGCAGTTATGCTCTTTTATTCCACACAGAAACCAACAGCACCACCCCTCCCTGAATCCCAGAGTTAACAGTGACTTAATTCTGACTGAGAAACTCGGCAGAAAGCTACATATATACAAACATACTGTGTTTGTACAAGGCAGGAATGTATTGTATTCTGTAAAACCCTGAATCAGTTGAGCATAATAAGTATTTTGCTATGAGTCACCATCTGGGCTAAAGGAGAGCGTGGTCAGGTTCTCTCCAGCACTGCAGAGTAGAACTGACTCACCTCTGCTGGATCAGTTCTTTAAGTCCAAAACAGAGGCAAGGCTGAGAAAAGTGGCTCATCAGCACCTCAGTAATCACGTGGCTGAGATACGCTCAAGGTATGACGCACTTGGAGAAACCAGAGAGCAATTTGCAGCAAACTAATTATATAGTAAATTCCCCATCATTTTCTGTGTTCTGGGAATGCTCACCAGCAATTTTGATTTTCCTTGGCTTCCTCTTCATCTGAAATGATTTGATGAGTCTTTTTTCAGAAAATAATCTCTGGATCTTCAGACTGCTCACTGCACTCATTCGAGACTTGACCTGTACTGCATTCCTTCTATTTTGTCCCAAGGGTTTCCTGCTCCCTTACTGAGTGTGCAAGAGCTGCAGACGTGGGAAGGTATGGGAACAGTGAGAAACTTGTGTTTCAAATCTAGAATTTGCTTTCTATGAATATTTCTAATTAATGTATTTCAAAAAATGATGTTTTGGCAAGCATTTGTTCCTGCAATTTTACCCACAAGACTTTTGTCAGAAATCTTAACAGAGGCATGTGAAATAACTTCGTTTCAAGGCTATTAAAATGCAGAATTGCAGCTGGATGTATGCTGGTCCCATTTCCCCAGCTGAGCTATCACATTCACCTCTGCAGAAATAGCAACTGTCACAGCAACGGTCACAAGAGATGCAGCCCTCAGAGAATCACACTGAGCAAAGAAGAATATCTAGGACAGTGATTTAGCTTGTCTGGATTAAAATGTTCCTCATAGATGCTTTAGCATTGTTAAAAGCCATCCTAAAGGAAGATGACAGGTTGTTCAGGCCTGTCACGAGTAACACAGAGGTACAAATAGCTATTGCAGGAAGGCTAATACAGTATTATATATGGAAAATCCTAAGCAAGTTCCTGGGAATGCTGGAGCAAGAAAATTAGACCTGAATTTCAGAAAATCCCTTTCTGTGCTGCCATATGTTGGAGTATGGGGAAAAGCCATGAAACTGGCTTTGAACGAGTGAGGTGTAAGAGTTTTTTGTTGACTGGGTGACAGTCTCATTTTCGCAAACTCATGGTCACTCTGAGATGGGACACAGCAAACAAAATGCAGGAGATCAAAAAAAGTGTCCACCTCAGGGCAGGAGTGGATTATTTTGAGTTGAGATAGAGACATGTGATTATTTAAAAATTTTTAACAGAACTTCCAGGACGTGTCTCTCTTCAAAGGAAGACAAATGCATGTGGACTTGTGAGGGTCGGCAGCAATCTGGCATTCTTTGGGCAAATGATACACGCTGCAGGACTGCCAAATACAGATGGACTAAAGGGAAATGTCCAGATGTAACTGCAGATGTCATAGGAAATGAAGCCACTCACTTGTGCTTGTGATTCAAGAAGTTCCATTTCTAGGTCAGATGACAGCTTAGTTGGCCATTACTGCAAACATCTCTGACTTTTCTTGAAGTTTTCTGCCTAGAACCCATAAAAAAGCAAAGGACAAGTGCCATTTTTATGGGAAGCACATTGTAAAGCCATGTGAAGAATTAACTTCATGGAGATTAACAACGAGCTAAGGAAGTCAGTTGTTAAAGGATGAGGTTCTTTAGAACTCAATAAAAAAAGATACATTGACAGAAAGAGCTGCAAATATTTGTTGACACTGTGAAAGCCAGTTCTGCATTTGTAAAAATGTAAATACTTGTTCTGGTAAACACAAATGTTATTCTTTGTGATTAATTAGGTTTTTGACTAAACTACCAGTAAAGTTTATTCATCTCTTGTGTTGTGGTGTCCTGTTGAATGATGTCCTGGTATAGTTGTGAAATATAGGTTACTCAGAGAATAATTTTTTGTTTAATAAATCAGACCAGCAAAGAATATGGAAATACTGTTTAATCAATGCTGTTGAAATGAATTTGTTTTAGAATTCAACCACCTCACTCTGCATAAACTTCTCCATTACTGCTTAAACTAATCAGTATTCCTCACATGAGGACATCTCAATTATATGGCAAAATCTGAAAGCACAAAATGCAAAATATTGGGGGAAATTCAGTATTTTAGATTAGAAATGTTATGCATTTTGTACCTATTCCAATCTCTGAGAGAACAGTCCTTCCCTCCAGAAGTAACATAACCTATTGCCTCTGTTTCAGTAGCTGGCTGACTAAGTGTGTGTGCAGAATGTGTGACAAGGTAGTCAGATCCCCAGGCAGTGAAAACAGAACTTTGATTTGCTGGAGGAAAGAAAAGGAATCATTTCTGTCAAAGCTTTGAAAAAGATGACAGTAATTTTTAGAAATAAATACTTACACTTTTTTTTTTTCATTTTCTGCAAAGCTTCCATTTACATAAGAAATGAAGAGTTTTAATTTTCTTAGTAAGCATTTTGATCATTATTTGATTAGTTGATAAAATCAGTATATTACACATTTCTAATGAAATGGGAAATTTTTACTGTTTTTTTGCTTACTTGTGTCAGTCTCTGTGTCTGGCATGAGCCTCATTCAGCTCCTGCCAAAGAGTCTCTGCTGATGAATGACATTTGTTCTATTGTTTAGTCCCAAACCCCCTGACACACTTACACTGATTATAGACTTCGGAGCCAAGAAACACTGACATACGATCAGAATTAGGGAGAGAAGGGGACAAAGTTTTTTTGTTAGTGCCTTGAAGATATTAAAAAAGCCTTCCCAGCCTCATAACTTTGGCGACAGAAATGTAATGGAAGTGGGAAATGTTTATGTCTCATTTTTGGATGAGGTGTAGCAGATGAAGAGTGATTTTGGCTTCTCATGGCCCAGCCATTTCTGGAGATGTTGCATCAGATGTCCGGGATAATATGGAAGCTGTGGCTGGCAGCCTGTAGTGCAGGTTCCTGTCTCTTCTGGAAATAGCATTAAACAAAATATATGGCCTTGGAATTTATATTGTTTGGAATAGCAGGTGCTGTGCCATGGATCGGAAAGAAGGATCTCCTTTAATTCAGCAAATGGCTGGAGAAATAATATTTTAACTCTGGTGTCCTACTGAATTCTGTATTTGTACCACAGCATACGCATGCGATGGATCCCTTATGGGACCTCCTGGGCACCTTCTCAAGTCTCAGTCTCTACAAAATCGCCCACCAGAACAGCTGGAAAAGCTGAACACAATTCTCCTTTCCCTGGCTTTGCCCACACTCTGTGCCTCTTCTGCTTGTGGAGTGTCTTAAAAGACAACAAGCTGATAGGAGCTGCTGTTCCTTAATGGCCTTGGATGGGGCCACCAAGAGCCTGAGGCTACCTATTATCCTGGGAAGGTTGCCAAGGCACCTGCTGGGAGGTGACTTTGGGGATACATGGAAGGCTCATATTCTGTGATCACCTTTTGTCTAACTTTTGATTTGGTCATGTTTAGAGGTCGCCCTTAGCCCGGGGGTGGATGACCACTGAGGGGCAGAGGACAGGTGTCCGCTCTCATTCCTGGGTCTCTGTGAGCAGTTGTTGATGCCATGAACCTCTGGTGCTTTGCCCACAGACCTTCAGTGTGTGACTCCCTCTGCTCCTCAGCGGTTGCAGTCTTCATGTCCAGAGGAGCAGGCAAATCCCAGTGGTGGGAAGGCAAGGGAAGGGCAGAGTGCACCTAACAACTCATCATTTCTCTTCTTAAATGGGAACAAGCAACCCAACACTGGTTTTGGATTTTTGAATTTGGTAACTCTTTGGGCAGGGACCCGTAATGGCTCTGTTAATGATTTCAGGAGTCAGACTGTCCTGACAGGCCATCTTCACACCTCACCATCGCTGCCTCTGCTAACCAAGGGCAAGAGTTAATCAGCAGTGCAAGGAAGGAGCCTTCTCAGCAGCCCAAACGTGGCACATGCCTTACCTAGTCAGGCTTCACTGCCTCGATGACATTAATTTGCTCCTGACCTAACGCTCCCAGCGCTACAGTTCAACGTGTTTATTAATTCTAGGAACGAGCTTTCAGATGAATTTTATTGTTGCACTGAGACAAGACGAGGTGAAGATATGTGGGTTCTATTCCATTTTCCATATCTATGCCATAAAATGTTGCATTTGTGGCGCCTGTATTATTTGTGAGCTTGTATTAGTGCTTAGCTTAAGGCCTATTGAAATGTCCTGGAAATAAAATAGCCTCATTAAGCTTTGGGCTGGATTTTTAAATTCTTGTTCATTTTTCAAGTCAGAGAAGGTTGAAGCAGCAAGGCTTGCAAAGAACTAGAATCCCTATGTCATGAAAAGTTTCATTAACCTGGCTTAGACACATAAAACTAATGGGAGAAATTTCCCAGTGGATGATCACTCCTGACATTCATCGACTTCTAACAGGATTCATGGGTTGGTCTATTGCTTTCCATCTCAGGGAATTTGACACGTTCTTCAGAAGAAGATGGCACAGGTTATTATGGAAACAGATGCCTGGACTGAGTGGTCTCATTTTGGGATGTAGAATAGGAAGTGCCATGTTTCAGTAGCAGAGAAATTTCTTCTACTTGATATTGACCAGCAGGGGAAAGCTCTGCTTTCAAAGAACGATTCTTAAATATGAATAAATATTGATTTTTCATTATGAATAAATATCTGCAGTCAGGCAGGTTAGTCAATATGAGCTACTCTGAAATTAGCCTTATGAGCTAAACTTTGCTACCACTGGGTTCATAAGGAAGACTTCATGGCTTCGGTACGAGAGAAATTAATGCCCCTGAGAAAGACTGTGCAGGATTTTTCTTTCTCACCTTTGCCTGATGGGAAGAAGGATTTTTATAGTTCATTAAAGAGAGTGACCTGTTCCAGGCTCTTAGGCCAAATCCTCAGAAAAGACAGATTTTAAATGCTTCCCTCAATGAACTCAGCACTAGTTTAGCTCACCCAGCCCAAGGCACTGCACTGCTTTTCAGTAGTGAACAAAAAGAAGCATTCAGAGCCCTTCCTCACAAGCTGGTGGTTTTTTTCCTTAAATACAGAATTAATCTAAAAATTAATTTCCCACATTTGCCAGTTTCAGCTACAGCTACAGTTATTTCCATATGCCAGGACAAAGTTTTAAATCAGGATCTGTACTTTGGGGTTCCTGAAATTCAGAAGGGAGCTAAATTTTCTTCCCAGACTGCTGGCAGCTGTCTACTGGGCATTGATGATGGTTCGTGTTCATCCAGGGCCTGTCTGAAGTTTCAGACAGTGATTACCCTTAATGTCTAATGAAACCTGAGGAATTAATTAGTCTTTTTCGTGACTCTGCTATCCTGAATTACTTAACCTGGATTCAAGGCAGCCTCATGAGGAGGAATGGGGAATGCAGGGAAAAGGGACAGAAACAGATAATCTGTCAGCTTGTTGTCGTGCCTCCCTTCACCTGGGTTTGAAGAAATGCAGGGCAGAGCACAAAGCCTCGCTAACAGCTGCACTTCTCCCTCCTCCCGAGGCTGCCAAAGCTGACCCCTTTTCTCACGCACTGCCCCAGGGACCTGCGCCAGGGTCTGATTCCGCAGGGCTCGGCGCTGGATCCTGCAGCAGACTGCGCACGCTGCAGCAGCTGACGGCAAATCCCCGAGGCAGAGGCTTCAGTGCATCAAAGAGCAGAACGGATACTGCAGCACCCCCTCCCTGCTCCACTCCCGCCGGAATTTAACACCCAGCAAACCTCCTCCTCAGCATCTTCACCGCAACCTTGGAAGGAGCACTTGCAGCAGTGGCTCACTGCAGAGACTGCGGTGCTCTCTGGCTTGCAGGAACCAGGGGATGCTGCAAGGAGGCGACAGCCTGGGAAAGGAGGGTTTATGGGTCTGGCTATGAGTGGTGGGAGAGGGGGAAAGGCATCCCACTGCTGCTGGAGCAGAAGAACCCGGTGAGGATAGGCAGGTGCTGCAGAGCACGAGGGCTCACAGCATCCCTCTGAGGAGGGAAGCGCTCCTTTCTCTCTGGCAGCCACCCAGGCCCAAAGTGTAATAAACCCACACAACGGATTATTTTTCTTTAAAAATAGACCATGTCCCCTTCTTGGCTGCCCCCCCCCCCCCCCTCCCCGGGCTCCTTAAATAAATCTCTTGCCCCTGTTCTCCCCAGCTCAAGGTCACCTGGAAGCACAGCTCTTTCACTACGGCACTGGTACTTCAGCACGTGAGCGAGGAGAGCAGCGAGCCCGAGGGCTGCGGCCACAGATGTGCTTCCTGACTTTGCCCATTGCACGTTGCATCTGGGCTAAGCCTGGGGAATTTTTGGACAACAGTCTGGCTGTCAGTCACAGGGCTCTGAGCTTACAAGGGCTGAAGTACAGTTACAAAGCTCTTTTAAGCCATTAACTGATGTAAGTGACATAAATATTCCCCTTTTCCCTCAACAATGGGTGTTTTTTTCATTTGCCTGAATAAGGGGCTTTTAGTCTACCAGATGGGTCCAGGCTATATGTCCTCGAGATCTGCTCCTTAGATGAATTTTCAAAGCTTACAAGGGTAACTTCATTTAAATCTGTAGCCTTCAATCTACCCTTGGGTGAAGCGTGAAGACAGCAGCTGCACTCCAAGATCTTTTACACCACATGGATTTTCTGCTGTATGTACCACTGGGGCTTCAGGAAGGAAAGCTTCATCTCCTTCTCTTTATTCACTTACTGAAAAATATTGTTAGCATGGTGAAAGCAGTTCAGTCTGAAATATCTGGAATAGTCAATGTTGCTTACAGAAAACAAATTCTATTTTAGACACGGAATCATTCCCACATTATTCTTAGGTCAAGAATGAAGACCCACTGGTTCTTCAGGAATTTAAATTACATAAAATACACAAGCAAGCAAAAATGATTGCTTTAGATTTAAATTGGATTACATTCAAATGAAGTTCATGCCCCATCCTGCTGTCTTTACTTACAGGAGTAGTATTTATAAATATATAGTAAAGCACGTCAATATTCTTGATTGGAACTTATTTTACTAACAAATGACTTCATTAGCAAGTATTGTTCTTGTCTTCAAAACGTTTCCATTTCTAAAAATCCTCATACATTTGCAGAAGGGATAGAAGTGATGGGAAAGCTTTCCAAACTAAAACCAGCTGAAAAAATAAAGGGATTTTGGCTGATACTGAAAGACCAGAGCACTTCTTCCCAAACTTGAAAAGATGGCTCTCTACTGGTGGGTCTCAGAGGAGAGACACCTTTACTGTTCCCTGAACAGCTGCAGCAAAACCCTTGGGTGCACCATCTGCTTGACACACCTCGCCTTGAACACTGACTGCTTGGCCACTTAAAAGTGTAAAAACACCTCGTGGGGTAGAGTATTTTCTAATGCCTGATCTCACAAGCTTCACAGCATTCCAACCCTTAACTCCCCACTGGGGACATCTCCAGAAGCCACCTACCACTGCTGAACACACCTTTTGGGAAGATGTCCCTCTTGTTCAGACACTTCCTCTGTGTCACGGGCTGTGCAGGGCCAGGTGTGCTCAGCGCGCACTGCCGGCTCGGTGCCACCACGGGCCGTGCCCTGTGGTCCCTGTCACCCTGCAGCTCTGTGAGCCGTGGTGCCTCTTGCTCCCAGCCTGGGTGAGTCACCCCTGCCATGCTCTGGAGGCAGCACTGCTGAGAGTCGCTTGTCCTTGGGACAAGCTGTGCTCTCCTCCAGAGGACTGGAAGAGCAGCCTGTCTCAGCTGATACCCAGAAACTCTCTGGATTTATGCTCAGGTGAATGAATGCAGATGTGCCTAAATAAATGAGAGTCTTACGAAGGTGGAGAGGTTGGAAGGCAAATCCTGGTTTTCTGATGCAAACCAAACACCGTTTTAATGTTTAGAAGAATCAGATTGGCTGTCACTATTCATCCACTGCAAGGAATAATTTATTCCTTCATTTTGGCATGGCTTTTTATAAAGCCTCCGGTCTTAAAGACCCAAAGTCACCTCATGTGGGTCCCAGCAAATGCAGAAAAAGGTTTAGGGATTTAAATCAAAACAGGATTGGAGCTTTCATTGCCAGGCGGTGAGGCAAAATCCCTCTGCCCTCAGCTGTGTGCACACACTCTGCTCCCCAGCTTGAAATCTGGAGCTGTAGGATATTGACAGCAGGACTGTGGGAATATCCAGGCACAGTTCTGGGAAAATCCTCTATTTGCTGAGTTCTGCAACTTGTTTGTGACCAGACTGTGATTGCTGTCAAATGTCAGCTATTAATTTTTTTTGCTGAGTTTATTCTTGCTGTTTCTGTTGTTCGTATGTGCATTGCTCTTGTCCCAGCTCACTGCTGTGGTTCATCATCCAGCAGCTGAGTGAGCAGGCTGGTTTTGTTTCGACACATGCTAGAGCCAAAGAAACTTTTGGCCATGCTGTGTGTGGACCTTCACATTTGATCTTCAATCTCTGCAGCTCCAAGTGTGCTTTTATGTCTTAAATGGATATAAAGCAGTCTGGTTTTCTGCTCTGTTTCAGGGCGTTTGTGTGCTGTTTTCTTCATTTCTGCAGCACTGGATGCACCCTCTTGCCACCAGCAGTAGTTTTACCTGCATAGCTCAGGGATCTGGGCATTGAATATTAAGGATTTCAGCAGGAGCCCCCATGTACCTCTATGTTGCAAACAGTTGCTTCCCAGGAGCAAGACTGCTGCAGCCAAGAAACAGTTAATTGTTGTTTATTTTATTCACATGATCAAATTTCATCTCTTGTTTTATTGTTCAGCAGACCTGTGTGAATCTCGTGTGACCCCACAGGACTTACCGGCTCCCATCTTTCCCAAACCTTTCCCCTGCAGATTGTATCACAACCTGTTTCAACATATCCATCTCCCTTAACGAGAACAAGAACTGCAGCAGGGAAAAGGGGGAGCTGTTTTGAAATGTTTTAAATTCTGTCCTTTCAGGGCCCGCACCTGTGGGTTGATGAGATTCAACCAATAATGATGCAAGTGTAGGACCTGGGGAAGGGACAACATTCCCATAAGGAACTGGAAAACTTTCTACTCCCAAAGACAAATTGAAAGGAAGAGGTTAGAAGCCAAATCAGACCATCTTGCATGGCCATTGCAGGCCTTAATTCCTTCACAAACATGTGCAAACTCAATAAAAAGAACTAGCTAAATAAAAATCCCCGTGCAGAGAGAAAGATTTTGATCCTCTGTTAAAACAGTTTGAGCGGAAAGGATTTTGCAGCCTCTCTGTTAATCTGCTGATCACGTGGTTGAAACCGATGCCCTTGAGGCACTATCAAGCCTGTTGTTGAACTGATTGGTCAATAAAAAAAGAAAGGAGAAAAAAAAAAAGAATAGAAGTTGTGCTCTTGCATTAGTACAGCTAAATCCTCGTTTGCAAGTCTGGGTAATCTTCACTGGAGGAGCATGCTGGGGTTTTTTTCATCAGCCTGTGAAGGCTGAAATGGACTTCTGAAGAAAGAGAAGTTTCTAAATCAGGCTTCTTCGAATTTGTATTACTGATTCCTAGAAAATGAGTAGCAGCCAGGAATTAGTTGTAGGTGTGAATCAGAAAGCAGCAGTGGCCTTTGAAAACAAGTGAATAAGTTTTGCATAACCGTGGGCTGCTATTATGCATTCCTGTGGCTAATATAATTTGTTACTTGGGCTGGAAATGTCAGATGCTTTCAATATTTGACTTGTTCAACTCTAAATGCATTGTAAGTATTCACCATATCCACCTTACACGGTTGTTCCCGATTTATTGGGTTTGATAAAAGTATTCACCAGTAGCAAACAGTGGATATGAACCAAGGATCTTCCCATTTAATCTTCCAGTTGTGCCCAGTGAAGGGAGCAGCCAGATCTCCCTTCTCTGAACAGCATTTGCAGCACTGCAGGGTTTTGGGAATGAGTCTGTACTGGTCAAGGGTCCAGCTTCCCTTCAGGGAGATGAGCTGCTTAATAGCAGCAGGATTTTTTGTTATTGTGACCCTATAAAAGAACCTTGAAATAATAAAATATAAACTTGTAAAAGGTTTAGTGGTTTCAAATTGGGTTCCCAGCCCTTTTCGTTACATAAACTGCCTTTAAAAAAAGATACTCTGCTGTGTCCTTAAATTGTGCCTGCTGTATTTTATGTACTCACGCGTCTATCTGTGTGTCACCTGTGTATAAACAGAGAAGGAGGGGAGTTAAAAACTAAGTAGGGTCCTTTCTTTTTATAACATGGCTGTAGCTATTTCTTTTTTTTCTTGAAAGGAAGTAAGCTTTTCAAAGTTCATGAACTCTTCTTCAGCTTTAAATCCTGCTTCCACAGTTTAAGTTCCTAGCGGAGACCACGGCACAAAGTAGAGGAGAGAGGATCCAGGGGTAGGAAGTGGCAGAAAGTGAGCCCCGAGCCAAGACCGTGGCAAAGCACAAGACATCCTTGGGGGTTACTCAAAGCACTCTCAGAAAGGTCAACCTTTTTCTTTTTTTGCTTGTTCATTTTAAAATCTCCTTTGCCCCAGAGAAAACCCCTTGGCTGTTGTGGGGAGGTGCAGGAAGACTCTTTTTGGATAGCAGTTCCTCGAGGTGATGGGCTTTGACTCAGGCCTGTAACCTCTTGTGCCTTTGCTATTTCACTGATGGTGCTGCATCTTGACGTGACAGTGCCCTCACCACAGATGGCTGCGTGCACAAGGAAAAAAGCCCAAGCTGGCAAGGTCCTTTCCTTCTTGCTACCTGCTTCAGATGCTGTATGATATAATGAACAGAAGGCTGGGCAGACAGAACATGTATCATCAGTGGTAACCAAGAATCTCAAAGACAATGAGATAATTTATTAAATATCTCTTTTTGCTGTCCCTCATAGATGAAAAAAATCGCCCTTCAGTTAAAAATCCAATTCTTCAAATAACATCATCAGCCCAGTTTCATAATGCTTATATTTTGTCAGCTGCTGATTTGACTCTGACGACTTAGTTAAAGAAGATTTCTGCTAAAAATATATCAGCCCACTGCTTGAAATGCTTTTACCACCAGGCAGAAATGAAAGGAAAGGATGAGTATTATAAATATAATGAATAGCTTTGTTTACCACAAATACATGTCAAGAGGGGAAATGTTGTCTATTTGCATTCCTGATGCCCTCACGATTGCAGTGTATTTTACTCGCCTATCAAAATGTTTATATTTAGCAAGAGCTGCATTAATTGAATTTCTTTCATTTCTGTTGAAGGTCCTTACTGGTGTTACACAGCTCAGGGGCAGGGGTAGGTGTGAGTCCTGGGCTGCAGAAAAATCTTGCAAACGCAAACCACGCAGAAAGAAGTGAAATGTCAGCTGAGTGTGCTGACAGCCCATAACAAATAAACCATCAGGGGAGCACCTTATTCCTGTCTATCACTTTGAAATCAAAGCTTTGACAACATTGATGCTGATGGGGTTAACCGTGTCACCGCCAATCTTTTACACTAAAATACGGAGTTATTGTTCTTTCGCCACAAAATGCTTTTCCATATTTTCCCCTTCTGTCAAAATCAGCAGCCATTCCATACCAAGATTGTAAAAGTGCTACTTAAACTCACAGCTTGTCTCATCCAGTCCTAAAATCACCAGGACTAGTGAAGATGGGATAGCACCAATTTTTAACATACAAATGAAGAATTTCACATGTTTTAGTGGTGAAGTTATTCATTGTGCTGTTCAATTAACTTTACAAAGAATCACTTTCAAATTAAATAAAGTTACCACAAAATTTCCTCCTGACTTGCAGACTTTCAAAAACTGTGGCAGAAATTAGCTCTGCTTTGTGACAGGCCAATGCAAATGTGCTCCCTTTTCTTACTGTAATACTCGTGGGTTTCCTTTCTATCATCCATTTAGCCTATAAATACCTTTTTGCAGTTTGTGGGTTTCCTTTTCATCATCCATTTAGCCTAAAAAAAAGTCTTTCTCCAGTTTGTGAGTTTCCTTTCTATCATCCATTTAGCCTAAAAAAATCCTTCTCCGATTTGCGGGTTTCCTTTTCATCATGCATTTAGCCTAAAAATGTCTTTCTTTAGTTGTCAGTCTGCCTTCTTGGATCACTATAAGAAATTCGAGGATGATCTCTACTGGTTTGCATTTTCTGCCATGATTTGATCTATGTGTAATACAAGAGTGTGGAACTCTTCTGACGTTTTGCGCTGACTTTGCAAAGGCAGAGAAGACATAGGAAAGGTTGAGACAAAGTGGAGCGAGGTCTTTTGTACAGCTACTCATTTAATGCTCTCTTGCAGAAGCTCAGCTCTGTTTCTCTGTTGCCACTGGGGCTGCTCCTCTTGGTTTGTGAAGGTACAGAAGGAGACTCTTCACCCACAGATCATTATGGTTTGAAATGCTATGGGGTGATGATTAACTTAAACCAGGAGATCTGGAAGAGGTTTGGATGTGTATATGGAGTGGGGGCTGGACCGGGAGCTCTGGCACTCTTGAGAAAACTGTGCAGAGGGAATAGTTTCTTTCTACAAACCTAGGAACAGCAAATGAAGCAGGAGCCTAGTGGGAATGCCCCAGGAAAATTAGCCATCATTCCTTGCTGTGTCTTGAATCCCTCAACAAATCTTTTGCAATAATTCCATCTTATATTTCTATCCTGTCTCAGGGAAACAGAAGGGAGCAAGGTAATGTCCCAGGAAAATCTGACAGAAAAGTATTTAGGACACCAAGCACTCCTGTTTGTTGTTTCCACACTCACAGCCCTCCACGCACTGCTGGCCTCTCCCAGCACCACCGTCACTGGCTCGTAGCTCCACCTGCGATTCTGACACTCCTAATGGCAGTGGTGACACTTCCTCCAACTTGAAATGGGGCGTGACTTTCACCACTAGCTTCTAAAATTGGCCATTAATCAGATTTAGTGGCTTAGGAGTAGTGTAAAGAAACCCAGGTTGGAATCAAACTGAAGAGAGGTTGACTGCTTATCGTTGCTGCAGTGATGGCCAGTGAATATTTTAAAGACTTGAACGGATTTAGGGTTTGAGTTCTACTGGAAATCATGACACAGTCAAAAGTCTCATCCTCCAGCTAGGCAGATGCCTTTAGTTTTTATCCAAGATTCTGGCCTCAGAATGCAAACAGCTTTGTCACAAGTCAAGACGTTGTCTTTAATCCTCTCTACTAATACCTGGATTTCTTGTTCTGAGCCATCAAGATCCAGCTATGCAAATGGCAAGTGAGGTTGTAAGATATTTTGGAGCAAGTATCTCCTGGCTGGACAGGGAAGCACTAAGACCTTTGAGCAAAGCCCATATCCTCATTTAAAATACCCTGTGAAATGCCAGCCACCCTTTTCCAGAGAAGACTAATTCAAATGGAACTGGCATAGCCAAGAGCTGGTAGGACAACAAACAGTCTGTCTATCAGGAAAGGACTAACAGACCTCATCTTCCACATCATAAGAAATGCTGGGAAAGGTTGTAAGTCCTGTTTCTGTACCTCAGAGAGAGAGAAGGAGAGAGCAGACAAGAAGAGAAACTAAGCCACAGGACAATACCAGCACAGGAACAAGCTGCTGTTTCCCAGCTGGGAATCAATTCGTGCTAGAAGTAAAATGTTTTCCAGGTATTGGAGAAGTGAGGGTCTGGACTCAGAACTAGTGGGAACACAATAAACTTAGTGAATCATAGGACATAGCTTGTTAAATTATAAATGAAGCTACATGAGACAGGGAGCTGCAGTAACAGGGAATTTGGCTCACAGCAGCCTGTTCTGTTCAGGTCTCTGCTCTGTGCTGCCAGCAGATGTGGTGCCCATTCCCTCTAAGAAGGTTTCTTTCTTCACCCTCCACCTCTCTGGGTGGTTGCTCTCCCAGATGAACAGAACAAACATTTTTGCCTTGAATGTTTTTCTGTTTCTGTGGGAAAGTAAAAGAAAAAAAAAGAAGGAAAAAACGTGTGGGTACATAGGTGTAAAAATGACTGCAAAGAGATAACACATTGAGAGGTTCGTTATCTTTTAGCAGTAAAATGGATAGAAAGTCAAGTTTTTATTACTCTGAGGTGATATTGTTACAAAATGGCTGGTCTGTGCTTTTTTTTTGGTGTGGGAGCCTGGTGAAGCGACAGGAGCGTGTTGGAGGAGCCGCATGGAGCAGCCGTGTTGTCTGACAGCTGACAGGACAACAGTGGCTTGCCTTGTATTGGGGTGGGGTGGCAGAGGTGCAGTGTGAGAATATGACACCACGGTCACCAGCATTTATCCAAAAGTCCCTGTTGTCCTGGATCCCAGGCAAGGTGCTGCTCCATGCCCTGAAACACCTGCAATTTAAGTAGGACAAAACAAGGGCAAGATAGGAGGAAACAGAAGGATTTTATCTGTAGGAGACAGATTCAGTTGTTAAACATGGACAAGCAGTCCCATCAGAGGGTATCCAAGACACCTGCACGGTGCTGACAGATAGAGGCAGCAGCAGGAAACCAAACACCTGCAGCATCTCACACAGCTCTAGAGATCTGTCTTCAGGCAAGGCAAGCAAGCCCTGAGAGTAAAATAAGTTGCCTAAGGCTATGCAGGAAGACAGGAACAAACAAGGAATTACTCCCTTCTCCTGAATTCAGATTTGCAAGATCTCAGTGCCTGTCTTGTCCAAAGTCACTCTCTGACAAGCCCTCACCAGTAGGCATTACTCTCTACTGAATATCAAGCGAGAAGTCAGAGTGAAATTGGTTATCATCACTGTACTCTGTTAGCCTGGGCTGTGGAAGTGGGCCTGAAGGCTTGAAGCAAAATGCTGTGGGACAGCAGCAGGAGAGAGATGAGGTGTCTATGCCATAGGTTAAAGCTGACACACCCTACAGAAACAGCTACAGCTTTTTGGCTTAACCTGTAACACAAATGTTACAAAGGTGTTTCTTTGGAAATGAGAACTTTGCTGAAAATCTTGTGAATAAATTAGATCCATGCAATGAGATGTGCTGGAGAACTGAGGTGAAAAGCAGACTTTCCTCAAGACTTTATTTCAAATCTATTTAAAATAAATAACAATACCGACTAATTTTTCATTGTTACATTTTATGCCACAGTGTAAAATGTTTAAATAGGATTTTTTGTTACAAAACTATCATGTTTCTTCTCCAAGTGCTTTCAGATCAGTTAATATACAATAAGAGCAAAAGCAAGGCATGTTTAGTTATAGACAGCATTAATTGTGGTAAGCTCTGGGTCAAAGAAGATGGACGTGACAAAAGTCAGAAAAGTTGGAGCTTTTGAGGGCCATTGCTGAGAGCCCACAATCTATAAAAAATATGTTCCCAACTCCCTTGAATTTCTCACCAGCTGTTGCCTGTCACACTGGCTGTGGGCAGCACACACATGACTTTCCTGGCTTTCTGCTGGGATCTGCCTTCCAGCATGCCATCCTCCACACAATTTCAGGGGGAACTTGCTGGTGTCAGTAACACACACACAGGTCATGGTTTCTAAGCATCCTTTTGCAGCAGGTTCACACTTCCGATGCCATTTCATTCCCTGCTGGTGTTAGCAGGCAGTTCCTGGCCTAGACTGAGCTTTGAGGTTAATGCCAGTGCATTTCCTATAATCCAGCCGCCAGCAGCCCCTGCAGGGAAGGCTTTTGAAGGGGGTGAAAGACAGACAACGTGCTGGACAAGAGAGCTGTAGAGAGTCCCCACTGGGCAGCGGTAGCTGTTGAGGAGGTCCAGCAGGATAAAGGATGTGTGCTGTGACAGAAGGATCCTACACAGCCCCAGAGCTGCCTTGTGCCTGACCCACAGAGGCTGAACACCCCTTGGATGGCATGTGGGAAGCCAAAGGAGGGGCAACACTGGGGAGCAAGGATGACCCCCTTCATCTGTGGCTGCTCTTCATCTCCCCCGTTGACAGTGTTTCTTCTTCTACCAACAGCCAGACAATAGCAGCAGCCCAAATTCCACATTTAAATGGCTCAACATCCATCCTGAGACACTTGATTCAAAGTCTCTCCTTGGGTTTTCTGTGGCTCTACGAACACCACAACACCGTGGTAACGCTTTCAATCCTACAAGAAAGAGCCACAAAGAGTGGGATTGACCGACTCCAACTTTTTTAGTAAAATACGCCAATGCAGTCGTCTTCTCGCTACAAATATCTATGGGAAGAGTTGATGTGTCCTTTAATAACAGAGAGAGTGCTTAAAAAAGAACATTTTATTGCTGTGTTGCCTTCACCCCAGTAAATTGCAGCATTTTCATTTTCCTGTATTTATTGCATTGAAGTGTTTATATCACAGTGAAGCAAATATTTGCTTTCAAAGGTCACTCACTGTATCTCTCTTCCTCTGGGGATAGACGTAGATCTCTCTGAGCCTTCAGTATAACTCCATACGGATTATATAATGTTCTTGCTAAAGGATTCTTTACTGCATCTTAGCACTACTGAAATAGCAGATGCAGAATTCAAAGCATATTAGGCAATGCCTTTCCATTAGCCAGTCTCTCTTTGTATTTCTCTCTAACATTCAGTCTGTTGTGCTTCTGTACGAGCACTGGCATAAGGTACGAGACCGTCTGCAGGGAATTTGATGTAAATCACCCAAGTGCCTGGAGTCACTTGCGTTGTGTAGG
The DNA here is from genome assembly GCA_013398955.1 of Callaeas wilsoni. Lineage (NCBI taxonomy): Eukaryota > Metazoa > Chordata > Aves > Passeriformes > Callaeidae > Callaeas > Callaeas wilsoni. Next base: position 39,809 of record VWPU01009675.1, on the reverse strand, counting down.
AGACAGAGCAGAGCCTGGAACATGCTGTACGCAGTATTTTGTAGCAATGTTTGGGCTTTTTTCTCCCTTTCAAAGAGCACCTTGGATGTCTGTGTGTGAACCCAGAGGATTTCCTTTCACTTTTCCAAAATGGGAAAACCAAGGTCCTCATGAAATTTTGAGGCTGAATTTGTATAGGCAATTACTGCAAGTATAAACACAAATTGAATTAATGTAGTGGCTGCAACTTCTGTAGCAACCTTTATTTTTTCTTTTCTTTTTTTAATCGACATTTTAGATCTAAAGAGCTTAACATATTACATCCCTACTTTGGTTTTCTGATCTGTCATCTCTGCAGGGACTGTAGATAAAATAAAATGTAGTTTAAGTTAAAAGTACAGAGTACACTTTGGAGAGTTTATTCTAGTTATATATATATAGAGGTTCCTAAGGCAATCATAGGATTTTGATACTTGGTTCAAATTAACTTGAATGAGAACACAATGCAAAATATCAACTAGTACCAAAAATATAAGTTCTGCAAGGAATTTATTACCCCAAGTCCTAAATACTATCTTAGGCCTGTTTCTGTTCTTCTAAAATAAGAGCAAGTTTCAGTGGACCTCATGCTTTTGAAAGTCTGTCTGGTACCAGTAAGAGCAAATTCATCATGGTTTAACTTTACTTGACCATTCTTGAAATCATTCATTTTCAATGTTTTAAAATATCAGGAGAACTATAGGTGTTCCTAAGAAACACCACAGAGGTATAACTGTTAATTTGTACTTTGGAGCAATAATTCCCTTTAAAACATAATTCTTCTCTCTACGGGATTTTTATTGATAACAGGGTTAGATGTTGGAAATTCATGACACTGGAATGGCATTTTAGCCTAAACAGGACTTTTCAGGGAAAAACCTATCTCTAATCTGTCCTATTCCACATTATAAATTGCAAAATCTGAAAAAAATTTAAACTCATTCCCTGCCATCTACAAAATATATGTAGTTTATCATACTGTGTGCAAATCAGTAACCTTTATTGATTCTTGGGCACAGTTTTCTATTAAATAAAGTTGAATCAGCACGGCTGTGGGGCACTTGTGTTTATGACTAAAACTTGATGTAAAATGACTTGTCTGGAAGAATGCTTTTTGCTATTTCTCAATCCATTCTAAGTGCTTTACAAATACCAAACAATCTCAATAAACCTGTCAAGTTCGATCACTTGCTGCACAACATCTCTCCGGTTACAAGCTCTGACACTTTTTTTTAGCTTGATGCAAAAGAAGATGCGTCTGTCACTAAGATGCCAACTGATGGTTCTAACAAACCAAGAATAACTAAAAAAAAACTCCACAAGAGCATGGAGTGACAGGACAAGGGACAATGTCTTCAAACTGACAGGGAGTAGGTTTAGATTAAACGTCAGGAAGAAATTCTTGACTGTGAGGATGGTGAGTCACTGGAACAGGTTGTCCAAAGAAGCTGTGGATGGCCCACCCCTGGAAGTGTTCAGGGTCTGGTTGGATGGAACTCTGAGCAACCTGGTCTAGTGAAAGGTGTCCCTGCCCATGGCAGGGGGTTGGAATGAGATGATCTTTAAGGAACCTTCCAACCCAAACTATTCTGTGCTTCTGTGAAAGTCTCTCCACATTGTTTCTTTTTTTTGCACCACCCATCACCACCACTGGCTCATGACCCAAAAAATTAATAAGGAAAACATCAAAAGTCAGGCTGGAATCTCCCTGAGAATGGAACTTTCTGTGTAGTTTTTTTAATCTGCAGAGACTGACCAACAGTCAATAAATTGCTATTGTCAGTAGAGCCCTCATGTCACCTCCACTCACGTACAGGTCTGTAATTATTCAGCTCACACTGGATATGCTTAGAGAATGAACCAAATTCGCTGTTAGCATCCCACCCTCTCACTGATGCATCACCTCCCACTTTACAGATAGTGAGATGATACCAACAGACACAGCACAGAACCACTTTCCTGCCCCTCAACGTCTACATGTATTTACCAATTAGATCAGTGCCAAAGTCCTAAACAAATTGTCCTGACTTTTGCTAAAGCTCAGTGCTGCTATTCTGCCAGCACAAGTGTAGCTAAGGGTCCTGGCAGAGGAGAATATTTAACTAGATGCTCCAAAACTAGGTCCACAGACTTAATATTGGCGTTCTGGTACAGAGGCTATCCCAGAAATATTTCAGATCTGGGTTATGCCTCAATCTGAGAAAAAAACACAATTTGTGAAGCAGTGACCAGTGCTAGGGCCAGCCTGCACCAAGTGGGACAGGAGTTTGGAGCACGGTTCTTCACTGAAATAGCTTCTTTTTATCCCACCTGAGCATACTCTATTTGCTGGCCAGGAGCAGTGTCTTCCTCGAGCTATGTGATGTGCCACGAAGGGCACCACCAGCACAGCAGCAGGGTGGGAAGGTTGGGGTGGCCTTGAGAGTATCCCCACAGTTTCACACGCCCTTCAGGAAGAGACCAGTTCCTGATTTATCTTTTCCTCCTAAATATCCGAGTGCACCATTTTTTTGTAAAGCTCATTTCCTGCTGTTTGTGAGTACCCTTGAAGTGTCCGATATCAGCCTGAGCATTAGCCACGAAATTAAGCTCTGCCTTTGCATCAGCCGGGGCTGTAGATGAGGTGCCTAAGCTTGGTCCTTCACACTGCTGTGACCACGCAGCTGGCAGGACCAGGTGGCCTCCTTCTCCAGAAGACATTTGGGCTCCTACACATGGTGTGACCCATCTCAAAATGTCAGCCTCCCTCTGACAAGGATGTGGCGATGTGCTCAGTGATGAAAGTAGAATGCCGTGCCAGTAGCTGCAGGGCTGACTCCTCAAGATGGATTTCTTCCTGCTGTAGCTTCAAAGAGGAAAAGCAACCATGGGTGAGGGCAGAGCTAATGTGAAGGCATGAAGGTCACATATTCCCTCGTAGATAAGAAAAACAGCAAATCGGTTGCTGAAGCTGCAGAGGAAATGCGAGGAGCTGTCTGCTTTCCTTACACCTTTCTAAGCAAACAGGGTGCGATCCAGGAAATATCACTGCTACCCAGCTGTACCTGCTCAGCCCATACTCCTGATGTCCTGATGGAGAGCACCATCAAAGTGAGGAGTGGTTTAATCTCCAATATATAGTAACTTCCATTTAAACAGAGTTGTTATTGCTAAAATTTTAGAGCCAAGTTCTGCCCTGACTTATCTTGTTTCATAAAAGCTGCACATATCGCAAAGACAGGACAGAAAACAGCCCCCGGGATCCTGCCTTCTTTAGAGCAGCTTTGCCGAAAGGGGCTGCTTTTGTCCTCTTTCTGTAATTGAACACGATGGCATCTGCTTTATGGCTGTTTACTTGCAGTCCCCCACAACTTCCCCACCTCCTCTGCACCTGCAATTAAGTTTTCCTGCAATGAACAAATCTAACATTCAGTGAGCAGTAATTTGCAATGTGCCAGGCTTGAATCAAGCAGAGAAATAAGCCAGGGTTGTTGTTATAAAGACCTGACAGATGGTAGGAGGGCCTGCCTTTCTTAATCAAGTCATGCTCAGTAATCAGAGCTAGCTCGAATTTGTAACAAAAAAGAAGCCCTACCCAAACGAGGATTAATGGGCTGCATCCTGACCTCTGGTTAGGACCAGCTCAGGGGTGTCATTCTGTATCAAGAGGGATAACCAAGGTCAGAATCTGACCCACTTTGTGGAGAAGTTGAAAACACCAGTTTGGTCCTACCTTCACTTCCCCCAAAATGAAGGATTCTCCCAGGTAGACTTCTCCCAGTCTAGCTGTAAATATTATTTCATAGTCTGAACTATAGCGTGGTGGACAAATCATCAGACGACGAAAATTTGCAGTTTCATAGTCTTTAATTTAATTGCAAATGTGTTAGCTGAGCATCCAGCCCTCCAAGCAATGCAGCTGAAACACAGGACATGAGCGGCATAGGTTTGACCTTGACCTCCTTCACATTAAGCCTTTTAATTCTAGATACGAAAGAATGGTGTTCGAGATTGTTTCTGGCAGCAAGCAGCATCTCCTAAGTGTCCAGCTTCCATATGAATTGCATTTGAAAGGTTAAGAAAACAGGAAAGATTTGCTCTCTACTACATAGGAATTACTATTCAGAACAAGAGTTTGGGTGAGGACACTGATGTAACAAAAGCACTGTTGTGGGACTGACATTTAAGCACGGCTCCTAACCGCACTGTTTCTCTTCCTTTTCGCTGTTTTCCAGGCTCACAAAGCAGCTGAGTGCAAATCCTGATCTGCAGCGTCCCCAAACACCCCCACAGCTAAAATGGCGGAAGACGCGGATATGCGCAATGAGTTGGAAGAAATGCAGCGGCGTGCCGACCAGCTCGCTGATGAAGTGAGACCAGCAGCTAAACTGGGAACTTGGGCTTGGGGTTGGTGTGAAATACGCAGCCAGAAATAGGAGCTGATCCGGCAAAGGATTTCTAGAGCTCTTTTCCATCAGCTTTACACTGAAAGCGGAATTGGAAATGAAATGAGCTGGGGTAAAAATTAATGTCGTGTTTAGTCTAGATTAAGGCATTTATTGATCATGAGTTTGGTTTAGGTATTAGATTGTGCATCAATTTGACTGGCCTCAGAGCAAAAGGCAGCAATTTAATATTTTCTTCGATTTGTCAAACCTATTAAATGTTAGAAGCCACCAATTAGGTCTCTGAAGAGCCTTAGCTGAAAACCACAGGCTTTATTTTTAAAGTAGAACACCTGAGGTTCTGAGCAGCACCGCCGCAGTGTGTGAGCATGGGGAGCACAAGCCTTGGAGACTGCAGCTGCCTCGAGGTGTGCTGGGAACTGCTGCATTAGCCATCCATAAAGCCTGAGATGGAGAGATCACCAGCACCCTGCTGATGGCCTCATTTGGAGGGGAGGGAAAGAGTGCAGGAAAAACATCCTGTCAGCATAAGCCTACACATTAGTGTTGGAAAGCGTAACTTGCCAAATCTCAGAATTTTTTCCTGGTTTTTTTCAGTCCCTTGAGAGCACCCGTCGAATGCTGCAGCTTGTTGAAGAGGTAAGGACTTGCATTTTATTTGCATTTCTGTTGTGAGCAAAGGTGATGAAGAGCCTGACACTGGAAGTGTTTTTTTTAAAAACTCACATTGCTAGTGCCTTGCCACGGCTTTATGTGCCTCTCTGTCCCTGCTCATCCCTACATTCACCAGGGCCATGCAAGACACTGTTCCCTGGTTGCCAAGTGCAGCCAAGGCACGGGTTTGCCCATACCTGAGGATCCTCTGAGACAGGGTTCTGGAGATAAATGAAGGAAACAGCCTCTGAAGGTGACCTGGAGTCAGGGACAAGTGGCTGAGTTTGCTGCAGAGCTCTGGGAGCCTCGTGCCAGCACCACTCTCACGTCCTTGGCATAACACTGCAAGAGGGGAAGGTGAGAAGGGCCCTTGATTCATTTTCCCAGTCTGCTTTAAATACTTCCCTCTCCATAAACACTTGCAGTTAATTATAGAACATTGGTCAGCCCAGCATTCAAATGCCATTTCTTTATGTATCTCTGAAATATTTATCAGGATTTCAAAGCTCACGAGATGTCTTAGATTGACCAGTTTGGAACTGGAAGTTTTCTGATTTTCTGTGGTGCTAAGGAAGGAGACCCTGGCTTGGTCCTCACAGCTAATACCTGCCTGGAGGGAAAAAAACAATACAGTCAGGCCGTATTTCACCCTCTTCACAATAAAGGGGTTTAAAAGTTGGAAAATCTCAACTCCATTTAGTTTTGAGTGTTCAGCCATCAGGTGGTGGAAAACTTCGCTGCCACCTGACAGGATGTATTATTTTCAGACACTATGCGAGCCCTGGTGCTGGAGCTGGTGACATTTTTAATCAGGGTCATCAGCACTGATAGTCCCGGTACTCCTGACAACCAGAGGATTCTCCAGCAGAGACAACGGGAAGAAAATTACATCAAGTCCCATGTTCGGGAGCCAAGCACAACCCCAGCCGTAGGCTTTATGGCCTTGAAATCAATCACCACTGTGAAGATCAATGGAGTCCAGCGGAGACAAAATTAAATTTCCATGTACAGACAGACAGATGGGTCATTGAGCATAGTCAGCATCGCTTCTCCTCCACAAACACTTTAGATCGGGCCCCTTGCAGCCGAAATATGCTCTTGTCTCACGAGCAATCTGTCCCTTTTTGCTGCTCAGTTCCCCGGACACACCATTTCTAACCACCACTTTACGTCAGCTCTGTGCTGGATGCAGCTCCTGCTGAAATCAATTCAACAACATGGAAGAGAGTCTCATATGAGTACCCTCACAACACAAGGCAGGAGAGCCTGCTGCCCCAAAAAGCCTGGGATCTAAATAGACAAGGCAGATGATGAGTGGGAAGAAGGAGAGGCACAGGAAAGGGAAGTGATTTGCTTGAGGCCAAGCCATCAGTAAATATCAGCCCTGCCTCTCCTGAGCCGTATTTGTGTGGCCTATGCACTGCTTGAGTCTTCCTAACATATTGAACCACCATATTGTGAATGCCACTGGAATTTCAGTATTAAATCACAGCAAATGGCAAAGTGGGAGGAGAACTGGGACTGCTGAATTTACCAATGAATTTATGTAGGTCTGTAGCATTTCTTGGAAGAGCTCAGCATCTCTCTGGACCTGATGTTTATTCAGATGCCACAATATCTTCCTGTCCAAATAGAGAAGTTGCTAAAACTAGCACTGAGTTGTCAAGGGAGTTCTCCTAAAATGAGCTCAATGTTATTTTCATTAATGTGACTACAGGAGACCTTTAAAATTCTCTTGTGGCGTAAACAGCTGGTTGATTATTCCAATCCCCTTTTCTAGGTACTTTTTAAAAAACGAAGCATTTAGAGAGTGAGAGATTTTATACCGAAAAGACAAATGGTGAGAGTATTTGAAACTGAACTTGCACTGCTCTGATTTAATAGACCCCGAAAATCCAATTAGACTTCCTCACTTAGCAGAACCTGTGTGATGGATAGAGATAGGAAATACTCTGTTCTCTTGATACAGCAAATCTGTTATTCCTTTCTTAGGAAAAGGATGCCTGCATGTTTAAGCGTTATTACTGTGTACATTCGTATGGATTGCTGTCATTATACTGGGGAAATACAGCATAAACAGACTGACTGGACTCCATCCTAGAGACAGAAGAGTGCTGTCCACCCACGGAAGCCCCGTAGCCACATAAGGCTGAATTGTAGGTTATAGCCTGGGGACCTGTCCCCAAAGGCCACGCCTTCCTTGCCCCAGAAGACTATTCAGAGTTTGGAGATTAAGCCCTGATGCTGTTCCCAGGGAACATGGGCAAGAAAAACAAGGATGTTACTGCTTCTTGGTTTAATAACCCAGCTTTGCAAGAAGCTGATTTTTCCAGTCCTGGCACAACAAGGGAAGCAAGAAGTGTCACAAAAGCAGCCACGGCTTTGCCCCAGGGCAGCTCCGTATTGGAATGGCAGATTCCAAACCCCAGTTTGCTCCCTGGTGCCCATCATGCCCAGGCAGTGTAGCTAATCTGCACTGACCAGTGCTCTTTTGAACTACTCAGTGCTATAAATCCCTGTATTTTATGATGATGCTGTGCAATGTTTAGGCCAAAACATAAAATAAAAAAGAAGTGAGGCAGAACAAGTGAGACTAAATACAGTTTGTAGCTGACCTTCTTCTTTTCGTGTTCAAGCTTTTTACCTCTGAGGCAACATTATGCAATGCAGAATATCACATGCAGGGAGAAAAGCTGGGAGTTTGCTCCCATCTCCCAATGGCCTTTAAGGAACATCAATTGTGGTAGTATAGGGGAAGAAAGATGGTTTGTAGCTATGAAGCAGCAAGGAAAAAATAACAAGATCTGTAGCTCTAAAAGCTCAGAAGAAAGCACTCAGGAATGTACAGACAAAAGGGCTGTTTTGTACATTTAAATCCACACAGGACTATCTTCTCTCATGTGAGGCTAGAGCGAAGTACCAAAGGTGAAACGCTGCGCTATAAATGTTTGATGACTGATGCTGCCCTATGCAGGACACTGAACACACAGAATACCATTTTACCAGCTGTGAGTTTACCCTGACATTTATTGTCACAGCCAAATGTTCCTTAGTCTGAAAAACAGAACAAGAAGTGTTCTATTAATTTTGAGTTTGGCCCAAACCTTGTCAAAGCTAATTTGAAAAATCCTTTTGATATCATTAGACCTATTGGAACTATTGAACTATTGGAACAGTTCTCCTCAGAAAAGTGTTTTAACCAGTGCAGTTCCACAGAAATACATATGTGGCATGAGGGAATGTGATCTGTAATTCTGGTCTCACTTCCTCCAGTGCAGGATTAGACCCCTTTGTGTGTGTTAAGCAGGGTGTAGCAGATCCGTGTGGGCTGAGGATCTGATTTAACGGGCAGAGCAGCAGTGTGTGGCTCTTTAATCAGGGAGACGTCGGAGTATTAACAGGGTGACAGGGAACCTGGAGCAGGAGCTGAGCAAATTCATTACTACGGATGACTAAAAAATGTTTCTTTGACCACATTTTTGTCTTTAGGGTGTTGACAGTTCTCTTTAGTGTCTGTGGGAACTGCTAGCAATGTCAGCCTGTCCTGGTACATAATTGTCTGTATTAATTTATTCAAAACAAACTCTATAATCCATATTGACTAAAGCAAAATTCTTCATTGAAGTGGAAGTTTATGTGTTCTTTGCGTAACTCAGAGTGTATATATGTTTGTCAGGATATCTCCTGAAATGCAGGGAAAGCGACTTCCAGAATTTGGATGCTCTATCTGATATATCATCCTCTTATATTATTGGGAAAATCTTCCCTCAGGCTAAACCAAAATTTGAGTAGCTGCCTTTGGTAGGATAGGACCCAACACACTGTGTTCCTGGAGGGACTGATGAGCCCTTTGAGAAGCCATTCCAATTCTCTCCCTACTTTTATTTCTATCTTGGGAAATTAAGTTCTGTAACAGCAATAACAAGAAATGATACAGAAATGCAATTCCCCTCCAAAGCACTGGGCAAATTTTAGTGAATGTTTTGTTGCTGACTTGCTTTGAGTGAAACTCTCACCAAAAAAAACCCAAAAAACCAAACAACATAAAAAGTAACCAAAAGGTTTTAAAAACTATTACAGAAGACTAAGGATAATGTCTATTAAAGCCTTTAAAGGGCTCCCAGTTATGCTGTTAAACTGGCTTCACTGAAGCACTGACAGACTAAAGTATCCTTGAGTTGAATTAAGCCCAGAGGTTTAAAATCATATATTCTGGTTCTTTGATCAATAGCTTTGCCCGTGGCCAAATGGAGAACCTGGGCATGTGCTTCATATAAATGATTCAGAACCCAAACCAGTACTGCTTGTTCATCTGCTTTTATTCAAACATTAGAGCCCAGATGAAAGACATCAACTTTCCTAAAATGTATGGGGTCTGTTTCACCTAATGTGATACATTTTTAAGTTGGAAGTGTTGGCCTCCTGCTCTGAAGGGTCATCTCATGTGCAAAATTATCATATATGTTATATATTTTACCATCTGCGGAATATCTGCATTATGAATAAACAGAGGAACTCCAGAGCTGCCAGTTTACTGCCTCAACATAAGCAATTCATGCTGTGCCATTTTCTTCTAAAGGACAAGAATGTGAGAGGTTTGCGGTGCCGTGGTAAAATCCAGCAGTCCAAATTCTTCTCTCAAGTGCAATGAGAAGACAAGGAGAGCCAGAAGTTGTTCTGGAAGGAGATGGCTGTTACAGATTTAAGAGCTGGATAAAAATGGCATGTGCTCCATGAACTCTGTAGGGTCCTGCGAAAGATGCATTTTTCATCTCTCTGGCCTGATCTACCCTAAGCATTTCATTTTTTTTGAGAATCCCTATTTTGCTGCAAACTGAACAGGGTTGCCTGTAAAAGGACTGGAGGGTCTGAAGAGATTCCTGCATTGCACAGGAAGGAAGAAAAGTTCTAATCCTGGCCAAGGTGGAACTTTAGCATACAATTTCATAACATGATGGACCCCACTAGTCCTATGAATTCATGGCCTCCCACACAGGATATCACTGATGTTGGTGAGCACTGGATGTGGGAGAGAATCCTTCCTGAGCCCTCAGGACCAGACAAATCCAAGCACAGTCACTAGGCCCATGGTGATGAGAGCATGTCTTCAAGGGTTCAGGGGCAGAGGTTGTAAAACACATCCTTCTGGACTGGCACTTCACAGGAGAGCTTTCATCACCTCCCGTTACACATTGCCCCAGCAACCAGCTCGAGTGGCACCTGCTCCCCTGAGACCAAGGGGAGTTTCTGTGATACTTCTAGTGCAGGAAATGCCAACAGGTCTCTATTTGCCCCCCAAACACACTTGTTGGACACATTTCTTCCTCTATATTCCTTTAATTGAGGTTTTGTACTTTCCAGTGATGCCTCAGTCTGTTGTCACTGGGGGTCAGTCACAGAATGTTTCTCTCCTGCTCAGACATGGGGATGATGAACACATTTTTAGAATACTTCTGTCTTACAGACAGGTTTAGGTTTGAGCTATCTAAAATATCAGTCATAATGAAAATACCGAGCTTTTCTAAAAGTCTAGACCTATTTTAAATGCACGAATGTGATTTATTTTTTAATTGACTTTACACGTTTAATTCTTTTTGTGGAAAAGCTGAAAATTAATGCACAATAGAAATTTGGAACAGAAGGAGATTGTCACTTGATGTCTGAATCACATCTCATCCTTTTCAGTCACCACCTCTTTATTAGCTTCAATATGCTTTGGATTAGACCACAGATACAGACAAGTTTATTCATTGCACGCCCTTCAATATTTTCACATTTGTGTTAATGCTGTGGCAGGCTATTCTTAAGAGAGGCAGTATTGCCTGATAAAATTAAATGGCACTGATGAGCAGGCAAATAAAAGAAAATTTCACCTCTTTCGCGCTGTATAAGGATTTGATATGAAATACAAACCATAGGGTCGAATTGCTGAGTTCATCTCTCAGCACGTGTCTTGTTCAGGTCACTGGACATCTTAGCTGTATAAAGGTGGCTTGCTTAGATGTTAAAGACAGCAGGAAAATAAGGCCACAGGGTTAAAGAGCAGTAAATATTTCTCAGCCTCACTATGTTTGATTCACCAAAAGCCAACAACTATCACAGCACTGGCTGAAAGTTTCTGAGTTCAATATTTGGAAGGGTCCCATGTCAGGCTGCACCATATTTACTGAAACACAAGCTGACTCAGGACCCAAGCAGCCTTCTTGTGTTTGCATGAGTATGTTTTTTTAAAATACATACAAATCTGGGAGGGGGGTAAAACCTCCCTGGGTACCAAGAGCATAGAAAGAGCCAATAAAAAACAGTTGTGCAAGCAGTGCTTAGCAGACCTGCCCCACAGAAAATAGAAGATAATTAAAGGTGGTTTCTTTATTCTAAATTGGCAAATCTAAGATAAGCCCTGGACCCTAAGTTTTTAAAGGCTGTAAAAGTAAAAGCTGGCTGGCATTCAAGTAAATGCAGTGTGAACTTGAAGGGAGAGAGAGCAGCAGTGGGTGCCTGGTAGATGGCTGACCCGAGGGCAGCAGGGTGCAGCAGACCATGGGGAGAGGCAGGAGGCCTTTTCTGTCCATCTGGCAACCCACACAGGGACTTTTTAAAGAGAGCAAACCAGCCTGCACACATCAGATGTTTTTCCCAGTTTCTGCAGTGATGTCGACATTAAAGACAAGAATGGGAGTGCAGGGAAAGGTGGAGAAGAGCACAAGAGGTACCTCGCGTCCCTCTTGAGCCGAGCGAGATCCTCTGGAAGCGTAGCAGAGCAGCACCAGCTGCACCAGGCAAAAAGCCCTGAGCATGGCAGGGTTGGGCTTGTGGCTGAACCAGGACGGGCTGTGGGAGCCTGAGAGCGCCCTGCGAGCGTGGACAGGGCAGCTGATGGCCAGAGACACTTCACTGCTCCCACAAAAACTGATGAGCGGTGAGCAGGGCAGCTGGCAGGAAGGATAACATTAAGTTATTGATTTTCCTCCAGGAGTGAGACGGTGGCTTGAAAAGCAAGAGGGAGAGTCAGGACTTTAGTTTTCTGTTCCTGATGTAGCCATGCAACTGTGGGCATCTCCCTGCCCCCTGTGAAATCGACACCACCACCTTTATCTGTTTCACAGGAGTGTGGATAGATTTATGTTCATGGCAACAAGTAAATTATTGCTGCACATGTCCAGGTAGCTCTGCTGTCAAGCTGTCAGGCCTCAGAGGACTTCATCCGTTATTGACATGCAGCAGTCAGGAGATCATTCAGGCCATTAATTATTCACAGATGTTATCACTGCTCCAAGCAGAATGGAGCTGGTTTCCCCTTTGTAATTAAAAAGGAGATAATTTGATGTGTGATATAGCTCAGTACCACAGCACCCAGGAACCAGAGACATCTGATCACATCCCAGAGTGATGATAACGCATAATAAAAATTGTACTTGTGAAAGGTGCCCTAACACTGGTTTAGGGAGGCGGGAGCTGTGAATGGCTCAGCTTTGCTCAAACCCTATATCCAGCAAAGGCAGTGGTAAGATTCCCACTAAGCTGTGGGAGCAGAGGCAGATTCTGTGTGTAGGTGTTTTGAAAATCCTACCTTCAAGCTCAATTCAAAGTCCATTAATGCTAAAGGTGTCTGTTCAGTGTATTAAAACTTGGCTCAAACCCATATCTATTAGATCACTGAGCCAAAAAATATGGCTTAATCCTATTAAATATTAGCCTGCTTGAAACTGGATTTCCTAAGTAGGTAAGCCTTCTGACTTCTGTCAGCAGCAAGAGCTGTGCACAAACCACTGTGCCTCCTTCCCAAACATGTTTGTCTCATATCTGTTTTCCCTGGGAATTTCTCCTGTGGGATTAACATCCACCTACAATATCAACACCCCCCTCCTCCCTTCTCCTGCTTCATTTAACTTGGAGATGAACTTTCTCTTTTTAGAAATTACTCTTGTGTAAAGTGATCATTTTAATCTCAAGGTCCTTGGCTTTGTGCTTTCTGCAGAAGTTCAGTATCCCCATGAATCCAGAAGGTTTGATGGTACAATGGAGAGTACCTAGTTCCTTAAACAGTGTCCAGGCACATAAGGTCTTTGGACTGTGCCATCAGCCCCTTGACATTCCTTTCACTGTTTTTCTTGTGTCTTCCTATGTCCCATACCAAGGGCTGAGTGTTCCCTCACTGATCTCTCTTTCTCTCTCTCTCTCTCTTCTCCCTCTCTCTCTCCTTACCTTGCTACCACTATTGGGATGTAGAGTAAAGATGCTGGTATCAGGACTTTGGTTATGTTGGATGAGCAAGGAGGTAAGTTCAGATTGCTTCAGTAAGGAAGTATAATCCTTCTCGAAGTGCTGTACTGACTGTGTGCAACCCTGGAAACGAGGGACAGAAAACACGTGTGGTTGTGCATGAGAACCCCAAAACCTCTTTGCCTTTAGCTTTGCTGTCCAACAGAGAAAAATGTATAACAGCTGCCTGTACTTCTTTTGATCTGCTTCCCATTAATGTCAAAGAGGGCTGCAGGCTGAACTCATCCAAATCACCATTTGATTTTAGCAAGCTTTGGGTCAAGATCCAGCTACATGATGAGAAGATTTGCCTCTATAAGTGTAAAATCCAGCATTATTTATGCAGGTGCTACATAATTTTCCCACTTAAATCACGAGTAAGAGACATGCAATAAATGCATCCCAAGAGAAGATAAAACTGGTTTCGTTTGTGTAAAATTCAGTTACTTTTTGTACAGTAGTGAGGCAGTGAGGATGACAGAATTTTAACATTAAAGGTATGACATGATCAGCTCATTACAATTGTCCATATAGGAGGTTTCAGGCTTAGACTACCTGTCTGTGGATGACAATGACAAAGACAGAGCCTGATACATCCAATACATTCCAGGAAATTACATTTTTGCCCTTCATAATATTACAAGGAAAAGGTAGCTTTCTCTCCCTAACAATAAAACTAATAAGTCTTCATTTGCTGTAGACCCACAGCCCCAGTAAAACGGTGTCTTCAATAAATCAACAGAGTATAAATTTCTGCTGCTCTCTATCAGACCAGCCCCCCAAAGGCCCTTGTTATTATTTACTATGTGGTATGACACAAAATTATTATTAGGAAATGTTTTCTGCAGAGGTAAGGCTGTATTACTCATCAAACCCAGACAATGATAATAAGCAAGGGTACGGAATTCTTGCAAAATGGACTGTTGAACCCGACAGGCCCTTTCCAGTTGTAATGTCCCTGCCTCTCTGACACTATAATGAATAAAAAGTAATAACAGGACCTAAATGAAAAGCATTTTCTTCTATTTGCTTTTTTATGTATGTCTCATTTCTTTCCCCCTACATCCCCCCTTTAGGGAAAAGAATTTAACTCAACCAAATTTTGTCACATTGATTTGTCTTGGAAAGAAAAATATTACAGAGAATATTTTGTTGTCATCAGAAAATAATGGCAATAAAAGAACTACCACCGAATACAGAAAACCAGAAATTACTTCTGTTGAAACAGATATGGCACCTGTCTAAATAATGTGTTTTGTTTCAGATGTGAATTATACAGTTGTGATAAATCAGAAATATTGTCAAAGAAAGTCTGTTAATACACAGGTGTGTCTTGCAATGTAATTCACAGGCAGAGCAGCAGAAACATTAGTGGTTCCTGAGAACGTATATTTCTGTTCTTTAACTGCTATTTTTCCACAGAATGCTAGGGAGGTTTATTTTGATTTTAATCTTGAATTTTTTCTAAAATTTATTTTTGAATTCTACTGTTGCTAAACCCCTGTATTCAAAAGTTTTCTGACTGATTTACTCTGTAGCCATGACAGGAAGGACAATCTGGGTGAGCCAAGGAGCTGAGACTGGACACACACCTCTCTGGAGTCCAGGGAGCTCAGTATTAAACCTTTATTGATAGTGGAACCTGGAATGTTTATTGTACAGCCAGAGATGCAGTTAGTTAATACCTCCAGAAAATAATCAGAAAGTTTCGAAGCCTCTTTAAATTGGTTATGGTCATGCCTTAAGTGGTTCAGTAAATTTAGCTTATGACTATACAGTGTGGGTTTCTCAAGGAAAACAGCCAAATAATGTTACAAACCCTGAAAATATTGTAACCGTGTACTATGTGAAATGTTTAATTAAGTTTTCTCCATTTTAACCATATGTAGGTGTAATAATTGCTAATTTTTTGATTTCATTTTAGCGATAAAGGACTTACACTACTGGGCAAAATACGCTAATGATGACTTTGAACCCTCTGTAATTAGTGCAATGTGTGCAGCTCACGGATGTCTCAGCAGATTATCAGATTAAGGAAATAATTTGCTAACACTGCCATGTGATCTCTTTGCAGCTGACTGCACAAGTCACTTAAGATTATTAGGTGTTAAATATACAGAAAACATGACATTGATCTTTCCAGTGGGCGGCAGGCAGAAGATCTAATCTCTGCACTTGCTTGAAGCTCTATTTCTAGGTTTCCATACAAAATTGCTTGTTTTGAAGTTAAACAGACCTTACATGGAAAAACCTTTCTGAGCCAATTCAACCCAAATACTGCAAAGCAGAACTGATTTTCTGGTATCAGTAAGCAGAAGTCTCTGGGATCATAAAAGGCAGTAAGTCAAGGTAATTTTACAATGCCAGGTATTTGTACAACGAAGCCAGCCTGAAAAGCTGCTGTTGCCCAAAGGTTTAGCACAGGCAGGTTACAGAGTCTCTGCCATGACCCTCAGAGATCTGGAGCTTCACAAGACCTTTCTGTTTCACAGGGAATGGCACTCCCATTAAAACTAGAGACTCCTCCAGTGTCCTTTGAAGAACGGGAACCTGAGTAGCCCTTCTGCAATATCAAGTTACCCTTTTTTGGGTCAAGTATTGTCACCCAAACCAGTTCAACACTGCTCTTCCCTCGAGGAGCCCACAGGAAAGAGCTAGGAGTTTAGATTCTCCTCGTTGGGTTTTTTTTCCATTATTAAGAAAGCCTTTCCCAGACCACAAGTGCATCCATAATGCTTATATTTTTTTTAATCTGGCCTTGAATCAAGCTCCCTTAATTAATGATTTAAATATAAATATATATATAACTCTTTAAACTAAAATACTTGTATTTTGAATGAAAAAATGAATGCTGCAAAGGATTATTGAGCAATGCTCAAGAATCCTCTGCTTCTTTAAAACATGCTAACTTAGAAAAATGTTAATATTTGCATGCATTTTGGTTGAAAGCAAACTATAGAAATGAAACTAATAGTACAAAATGAAGATATGAAGGTAAACTTGAAGAGTTAACACAGAAAAAGTCCCAGACTGGTATCTCTATTCATCCAAAGGAAACTCCCATCACCCGGGCATATTAGAAGGGTCAAAGATTTGGACCTTCAAGGACATTTTTTGTCTGATGATGTCCTCGTGCAGTTTATTACAGAAGAATTTTGTTCCTGTATTCCAAATGAGGCTGAAGGGAGAAACTTTTCCAATAACAACAGTAGCAGCACAGTCATTTGTCATCCAAGACAAGATAGGGGAATAGCCACAATTTTGATAAGAGACAAAGAAAATGTCAGTGCAATTGGAATTTTCTCCTTGCACCACAAATGCACAACCAGCAATGCCAGGGAACATGGGGAGTAGATTAATTTACCCAGCAGATCTTACTCCAGATCAAGCTTATAAAGGAGATAAAACTTGGAAATAACTGGGCAATCCCACAAACAAAAGCACTGGCACCAGTTGATGGTACACATGTGAGCTGACCTCCACTGCTTTTGCATGACTTGTGAGTTTGGCAGTTTTGTATGTTATGGCTAATTAGCAAAATAAAAGGGGACTAACAACTACTCCAGATTCCACAGGGAAAATGGTATTAATTATGCTGAAATTGTAGCACAAAACGAAAGACAAACGAACCCACACAAAGCAGGTTGTGCCTTTGTCTGCTGTTATTTTTAGCACAGCTACACGTGGGCTCACAGCTCTCCCCTCCAGCTTTCTTCCATTGGTACCTGTGCCCAACAGTGCCTTTCAGAGCACAGCTAGGTCAGGGCTCAGGATTCCTGAAAAGGCTGTCCCAGAAATGTACTACACTCCAATATGATTCTCCTTTATGGAAAATGGGCTCATGGCATAGCACTGGAAATAGTTAATCTGCTGACTCTCAAATTAAACCCTCTTGTATGCAATTATGATTACAATGTGTTCTTAAGATGTCCTTTTTCTTTTCTTTTCTTCTCTTTTTCTCTAATTAAAATTGTCCTTGGTGGAAATTGCTTCACTGCGCAATACTCCAGGCAAGGGAGCAAGTTCCGATCTCCACAGGCATTTCACTGACATTCAAGCACAAGCCCCAGATCCTGGACATCAGTCAAGGAATATTTGTTATAAATTACAGATGGGGATGCAAAGGTGAAGCAACACCACACTTGCTCTGTGCTGGTCTTGCTACCAATGCCTTGTAAGATGCTTTTGCAGCTGGTTTTGCTCAAGATACAGGGATGCCCTTGCTATGGCTTCCCTGCCCTAGCCACTCACCCAGATCAGTCACAGGATGGGGAATTGCCAGGATGTTATGGAAGATCTCAGCAAAGACCCACTGGCAAATGGCCACAATGCTATGATAAAACTGACAGGACTAGCTTTGGTCCCTCTGTTACCTTACAGAAGTAATTCACAAGTATAATGGTAAAGGTAAAAAACTATTCTTGTTTGTGCCCTAAGATAGGCCATAAGTTTGTCGTGAGATCTGGAAGAAGATTTATGGTCACTACCTTGAAATGAAAGTGATGTTCTCAGACATCAATATACAAAAAGGGCTAATAATTAGCAGAGTGAAGAAAATCACAATGAAAAGTATCTCTGATGTGTATTTTGCTGCCAGACAGCACCAATTCTCTTAGGTATATATCATATATCATACATAAGCATATAGATGCAGTTTATTCAAATAATATTGCAACAAACTCTCAAAAGATGTTCAAAGTCTGACCTTGCAGGGCTTCTCTAAATGGAAGACAAAAGACATTATCTCTTGTAGGCGTGAATTTGCCTAGGTTCATGGCAGAATATGCCAACAAACTGTCTTCCCTAAAACCTTTAATACAGCACAGAACGTTGGAATAGGGAAGATCTATGGAAACAGACATTAAATTAACCTCTCGATAGCCATCTGATTTCCTACCAGCAGTGATTCATTCTGGGCCACATTTTAATAGCAGTTATACCAAAACAAATCCAGCGTGACTCCATTAAGTTAATTCCACTATAATATTTATGCCTCAATAATTGTGGTTAGACTCATGAATCTATTTCCCTGCCTGTGGGACCAGACCTTTTACAGGTATAAATCGGTGTTGCTCCACAAAGGCAGCCTAACTATGCTGATCCAAACCAGTTAACAATCCAGCCCACGACGTTAACAACTAGCAAGTGGTTTTAGGACCAGCAGCCAGCTGTCCAGACTTCTGGGCTACAAATATGACATGGGGTTTTTTACACTGATGAGGTTTCCATTAATGGAAGATAAATTAGTTGTAGCTCCCTTTCCTATTCAGAAATAGCACAGGCATCATGCACAAATCCTGAAGCAGGATAAATAAAATCAGGATTCTAGAGAGGGCTGTAATTTAAATGAAAGTCTTTGAGCTGTGTCAAATATAGTCTTCAATAAGCACTCATTTATTCAGGCAGAATAGGAAACAGGTAAAGAAAGTTCAAAAGGGCCTATTACATACATGGCTTTAGAGAATGTGCATCTGGGCAAGGAGAATTGCTTACACTGAAAGCCACCAGTAGTACCAGATCTAGGACTGACCCATGCAGTGTTAACCTGGCTTTTGCCACTGGACGGGCAAGGTGAGAGAAGAGCTAGCAGGAAAATCAATGGAAGAAAGGTCAGATACCTCTCATCCCCCCAGTGTCAGAATGCACATGTGGGTACAGCCTTCTTTTAACTGAAAAGCTGCAAGCACAGCTCTCGCAAGCAGGAGCTGGGAGTCTCTGACAGAAGCGTAGCAAATCCCATCATGCTGCATGAAGCGGCTCAAAAGCCAGCTCACCCTCCCACAGCTGCTCCCCAGAGCGAGAGCAAGAGTTGCCCAACTGCGCAGGAGCAGGCAGGACCCGGGCTTAGCGAGGAGCAGGAGCACAGCAAAGGGTGTCCCCTTCTACCATAGACTTACATTTCTGGTGAGAACGACAATCTGTGCCTACACACACGAACCAAAGCTTCTGCTGAAGCCTAAATTACAGCGTGCATTAAGACAATCCAACCTTGCATTTCTGGTTCTCGCCTCAGCAGTTTATCTAGAAGAACTTGTGCAGTCCCTCTCTCAGGTTTCCTTCTTGATTTCCCAATCCTTTGCTTATACAAGATGTGCCCCTTTCAGAGGACAGTGCCAGGTAACTCTGATCCTCTAAATACATCCTTGGATTTGGGATCAATAACACCCGTGCTATCAGGGGAGAGGCCCGTCCAGCTGAGGAGAATGAGAACTGACAGCAGAAAAGTAGATGAGTGTCACCATATTGGCACGGCATCTCTCCTTCTCAAAGCCCAGTCTCATGCAAGAAGTAAACAAAGAGCACAAGTTCAGTACTTGAATTATTCCAGCTGGAATAATTCAGCCCAGGATTTTCTAGGTTCTCAGGGGGTGAGGTTCCTGTTTCCCATTAAAATTAATAAAATAAGATTAATTTTAATGGGAACTGGGTATCTAAACCCCTCAGAAAAGTTTGAAAAGCTAAACCTCAATTGTTATTAGAAAACCAAGTAAGAAATTAGGCTTATTCATGTTCTCAGAGAAGTTAAGAGGAGCTTTTTACTGACATCATATGCGTATGATTTTTCTCCTAAAATGCCTTTTTTTTTTTTTCTGGATAAGACCCAGTTAACGTCAGGGATGACATTAAATTCCTTCTATAACCAGTGCTCTTAGTTTCTTCCTCTACAGTCGAATTCAGTGTTTTTCTATTCCATATTGGAAATAGGGATGTATTTGTATTTTACTGAGATTGCTTTACTTTTCCTTGTTAGGTACAGTTATAATTTTTAATTTTGGATTGAAATGCCACTCCAAGTAACTTTCTGGTCCTGGGTAGTATCTGAGTCTAGACTTCGGGAACAAATGGTGTAAAATGTAAATCCCTCATAAAATGCTGTCCCTACCGCAGACTCCACACAAGACCCTTGATCCCATTGGATCCATTTCTGTTTACATCAGCAGAGAATCTGTTCCTACACTTCTACATCGTGGCATTCTGTTCCTCTGGGACATTTTCCCCAGTTTTAAAAGTGAAAAAAATTAACACATTAATTTATTCTGAGCCACCAAGTCACTTAGAAAACCAAGTCACTAAGAAAACCCATCAGCCTTAGGTGGAAATATGCCAAACTGTTTGATGCCAGCAGAGAGACAGGGTCTATATGTGGCTGGTTTCTGGGCCTGGTGCTTCTTAACTTGCCCTGGAGCAAAGCAGAAGTGACCCCACTGAAAACACAAGTCTTCACCCAATGGTTGCTTTCATAAGGTCCCTTGGGGCCAGAGATAAGGAAAGCCACAGCCGGTGACCTTCTCCCAGAGAGCATCAGGCTCCCGGAGTGGTTTCAATTGTTCCACATTCACTGAGGTTACTCCTGATTTGCAGCACCCACACTGAGAAGAAAACCAGCCCTGAGGCCACACTCAGATTAGAGATCAACATCCGACACCGGTCAAAGCGGCAGGTCTCAGTTTCCTCAGCCTCTGGAAGAAAGGGTACCTCAACACAGGTCCTTAACAGCTCACTCCATTACCGCTACCATTAACTACCAGCTCTCTCACTCACTAATCAAAGCAATTGTGCTGCCCAAACCCACCTAACTCCAAGGCATTTGTAAGCGTAAGTAACTGAAGTGTTTTCCGTGGAAGAACATCTTTTCTCTAATATTAACATACATAAATGCAAAATAATAACACTATCTTTCTTTCTCCTGGACGTCACTGTGTCTTAGTAAGTTGATGTATTGTATTATGTTTCTGGACCTTGAACTTTATAACCCTTCCTTTCTACATCATTACATCTTGTTTATATTAATATATTTCAAATAATTTCCTCCTTTGTTTTACTCTTCCCATACTAGTAAAAATAAAATCTTCAGCATCCAATGCAGCATACATCCTTTCAGCAATGCATCAGCTCAGAGTAATGCATTGTAATGTCATTATTAACTCAGTTCTACATGGTCATTTTTCATGTTCTGTTGAAGACAAAATCAAACAAACAAAAATACAATTCATTCCACACTGTCATCCCTTTGTCCTGACCAGAACAACTCGATCGTGTTGAAGAAGGCATGAACCATATCAACCAAGACATGAAGGAGGCCGAGAAAAATTTAAAAGATTTAGGGAAATGCTGTGGCCTTTTCATATGTCCTTGTAACAAGTAGGTACTGGGTACCGGCTCTGCTTTGTGGTGTCCAGTTTTTTGTCACAGTGAATGTCTGAAGTTTTTGTCTTTTTTTTCTTTGTCCTTTTCCATCTGCTTCATTCTGTGGGGATAAAATACTTGTGTTTAATCAGAACAACTGGAACGCATCGAAGAGGGAATGGACCAAATCAATAAGGACATGAAAGAAGCAGAAAAGAATTTGACGGACCTAGGAAAATTCTGTGGTCTTTGTGTCTGTCCATGTAACAAGTAGGTGCTGCCTGCCTCATCTCTTTGAGCACTTAAGGCTGATCCCAAAGGCCTTGTGAAGCTCATCCTTGCTAGGCACATGGACAGGATGAGCATGTGGCATGCAGAAAGAACGATTCTGGTTCAAATGCATTCATTTCATAGCATAGACAACTGACTGGGAATTACTGTAGATGCATTAAAATGAGGCATACTGCAGTGAAAGCTTCACTGTCGACACCTTTTAATGGTAAAAGTTTCAACATTTTACACAAAGTGTACTGAGTGGTTCCATTTTCCAGCGAACAAAAACACTGGGGCTACCTTTTTCCTGGACACACTAAATTTTGAAATATATTTTCACAAACAAGTTTCATAAACAAAAGAGCTGAAAAAAATGCAGAAGAGGTCATACTAAACGTTGCTCAAAATTGTGGATGAAAATCACACCTTTTTTCATTGTTCAACAGAAATAGTCCTCGATGAGATCTTGAAAGAGATGTGACTTTTCATAATTGGAACCCAACTTGAAATGGTTTTCATCCTGCCACAGGCAACAAATTTGAGAAAACCTCAACACGCCAAATTTCTCTCATTTGGGTAGCACGTACACTAAGCAGAAATGTTGAAATGCATCGAATTTGCTTGCATGCCATCACACTTGAACGAAACCGTCCTCCAAGTAATGCAAAGCTTGTTTTAAATGCCAAATGAAAATGTGATGTGCGGTTATGTGGGTGTAGGAAACTGGGGACAAAGCAGACCAAGCTGAAGTCCTTGAGGAATGGCAAATCCAGCATGCAGTGAGTAGACATGAAACCAGGCTGCAGTGAAAACACTGCTAAATGGTTGGCCACAGACTGTGCAGGAAACAAAACAGAGAGTAGTGTTGCTGTAGTATTAAACTCCCTTTCTACGTGAACTTTGTTCACAGCCAAAGCCTGATCCTATCCTGATTATCAAGACCAAAAGTAAAGAGAGCTGTCATAGAGTTCAAGGGGTATTTTGCCAAAAAATCAGAAGAGCAGTACTGGGGTTTTGCCTTATCAGTCACATTTATTTTGAAGTTAATTCCCTTGGGACACAATGCAGATACAACCTTAGGTTTCTTTTAAAAATCTGTTTTGCTTCTTTGTACCAAGCCCTGAATACTTTTTTGGGGTAAAAATTTTGCCCAGAATTATTATTGCCTTGATGTGCAGTGGGAGAGGGGGCAGGAAGAATGGCAAGAGCTGCATACACCCCTTTTGCAAGTGGTATGAGCTCTGACAGGCTGCAGCCCTTGCTGCCCTGTGCCAGAGGAGCTGGTGCACAAGAGCTGCAGGAACAAATGCAGCAGAAACTTTACATCTCCCACACCGTACAAGCTGTAAAAACTCAGAACTGACAGCCAGACATGTGACAGGGATGGGATTAGCACCTGGCACGTGGCACTAAAACATTTGCCACTTCGCTACGACTGCAGCGTCATGCTGCAAGAACAGAACGATTCTGCAGGTGATGTAGGGGGGTATGAATTTGTAAAGGTGTCTGTTCCCTTCCCTGAGGCATTCTGACCCTATCAGTCTGCAGTCAGATTTCAGAGAGCAGCATTTCTAACCAGTGCTCAGAGTACAGATGAACAATGCTTTTAGAGACTGTTCCCTGAGTCACTAAGCCAGGACTCCACTGGTACAGATAAGATGATGTTCTGAGGAGCAGAGTGTGGGAGAGAGAGAAATCCGAACACTTCTGGGCATCAGAATCACCATGATCCCCTAATGCTCTCCTGGCTGGTGGGAGATTAATGGCATATACTTATAAAAAGATTAACCATTTCACATGTAACTCTACTCTCATATACTATGAAAATAGTTCTCTGAGCCTTAAAAATATGTAAAGCTTGACCTTACATTCTTAGGAGATCCAAAATGCCCACAGCATGGAACTTTGACCAGGTTGCATTCAAAAGGACAACTGCTATTGACCATGAGCAGATCCAGACTCCACCTGTTGACTTTGATTGGAAGTCCACAAGAAAACAAGAGATCAGATTCTGGGTGTATAAAATCATTTACCTCAAACACAGAGACTGTCTCACTGCCAAAGTTGCACAGGTCTAAAAAACAGGCAAAACCCTGTAAATGTATCTGCAGCAAGAGAATTACTTTCACGCATTTCTAGAAATGCCAAAGCTGATGTATAATTTCAGAGAACTAAAATTAAACAGGCCAACCATCATATTTTTAAGTCTTCACTTAAACTTTAATAGGAAATAAGCAACAGAACGGATCAGTAGGAAAGATCCTCTTTTAATCTACATTTTAATTCTATATTGGAGCATACAACACATCTTCAGGCTCATTTAAAACTGAGCTGCTTCAGGGGGCATGGAGAGAACATAACACCAGAAACGGGTTTGTCATGTCCTTTCCCAAATCCCCTGGAAGCATGTTCAGTTCCTCCCCCAAAATCCAAGCCACAGGGCTGTTTATAGGACTGATTGGAGCTGACCAAGGAACAGGGAAACCACAGAGATTTGCAGTTCCCAGTGGTTTTGTTGGAAACTGCCCCATTTCCAGAATAAAATCAAGAACTCATACCTGTGGACCCCAAACCCTCACATTCCCCTGTTAAAATGTTCAATCTTGTTTGGTGACCTCAATGACAGCAGTCCTAAATAGGCTGCACATCAATCTGCCACTCTAGGGGTGCCTGGATTTTAATTTTCTATCCACGGCAGCTCAGTCAAAAATGGCTCTCTGAAAGCTAATGTAAGTTCCACAAAATAGAAATATAACAAGTTGCTAGGCTATTTTTGAAGTCCTGTGGTTTAAAACTCCTGAAGGAAGTGATGATCCATTTTTGCCTGTGTCTTGCTTATTGTGAAGGCTGTTACTGCTGATGCATTGAGGGTGAACTATTGGGGCAACTGTGCTTAGTGAGAATGCTTTACTTCTTATTCATGCCTGTAGCTGGTGCATGAAGAAAAATGTAGAAAAATTTCCCCTTCTGATGCTAGATTGCTCGTATCTTTTATTTTCCCCTGCACTCATTTCACTTCTGCCTATTTTACTTTTTGTCTCTGTGGACAAAGGTTTGTACATCAACTGTCGATGTATGATTACTATTTTCAAGTACCGATATATTATTTGAAAAATCTAATGAACCCTATGATAAAATCATCCCCAAATCACCTTGGGAAAGGTCAGTGGCCTTAAATGCCTATTATGCCACATATATGTTGAAAAAATATCAACAGAAGCCAAATATTTTGCATGGTAAAATGTTAAATTCTAGCTAAATCCGTTTTTCTCTAAGAGGGTGTGTTGCTGTGATGTGATGTACACACTATACTTGGCAGTTCTGTTTTTATGTCTGTCTGCCAGTACGTTCTCTGTGTTTGATGTCAAAACATATGTGTCACTGAAATGAAACGTTTTCTACTTATCTGTATTTCTTCTCTTCTTTTTCCTTTTTTATTTTTCCTTCCTTTTTTTTTTTTTTTTTTAAATTTTCCTTCTTTCTGGAAGCTAAGTCGACATCCAAAAACCTGTGTGCAGTGTTGTAGACTTGACAATTGCAATTCACCCTATTGGAAACTAAACCTCTGACCATCACTGTTGTGGCAGTAAAGTAAAAAATAAACAAAAAACCCACCCCCTCCTTTTATTCCGGGTTATGATATATCGGTATACAACCAATGACCCTCTATCTGAAAACTCATTTGCTTGATTCAGCTTTTAGCTTGGAGAGGTAAAGAGTTTTGCATTTGTCCTTGTGCACTTGATGCTTTGTTACTCATCGTCTTTTTCGCATAGGCTTAAATCAAGCGATGCTTACAAAAAGGCCTGGGGCAATAATCAGGATGGTGTTGTAGCCAGCCAGCCTGCACGTGTCGTAGATGAGCGGGAGCAGATGGCCATCAGTGGTGGCTTTATCCGCAGGTGAGCCTTTTTATCCACTGTTTTCTCTCTGTTCTCCTTGTCACTGATATATTTAGATTTCTTCCATATGGCCATGAGTTCTGTGGTGCTCATTAACTCCTTCAGAGGTGCTGGGTAATGTGATGGAGCCAGGGTTTTCCACCAAGTGGTGCTCGGGTTCAGGCCGGCGGTGATTAAGACACATCCTAAAGGTTTACTGCATCCAGGGACTTCTCCTGGCCCTGAGGGTCTCCTGAGCTCTAGTGCAAAGGATAGTTACCTTGCTGGAAATCCTGGAAGTAAGGGCCTTGGCCCTGAGAGCCAGAAGATGCTGGAAAACACAACCCCCAACCTTTGTCGTTGAGACTGCCCTTTGAGATCTGAGCAATAATAAACTAGAATTAAAGTCTATTTATTTATTTCGCAGCAGCACCGTGAGGGTGCAGGCAGTCACGGCCAGCCAGCACTGCCCTCTGCACTCCAGCTCCCTGCGTGAACACTTTTCCTGGGGGCCTTATTACGGGTCTCACTAATGACAGTTGTCAAACGCCTTAGAAATGAAGTGTCAGATAAATACCAGTTTATTGCCATTACGTCTCAAGGCATGTAGTGCCTGTTATCCATCCTTGCCAGAAGATGTACCAAAGCATCCAGCAGCCCTCCCATTCTTTTCAACAACAAAAAAGCCTCAGGCTCCCTGCCAAAGCACCGAGCCAAGCGCAGAGCTTGAAGAACACTTTAACCTAGAGGTGCACCCCTCCCCTGCTCATGAGTATCCTCAAAACCTCACTGCATGGGGAATGATGCCCCATTCCTCAGCTGCTGGGAAGCCACAGCTATGGAGAAACAGAGTGGGAATCCCTGGGCTCTCAAATCAAATCCAGTTTGATGCACACAGCTATATTAATGGCAACCACACTGCAAACTTCCCACAACACAAAGGGGTCCAGCACAAAGTACCTATTGATTGCAGTGCTTAAGGGGTGTGTATTTAGATGACAATGCTATCAGCATGGATAACAGCATACCAGTAGGCAAAGCTTTGATCTCTGAAGATTAAGGACACTAGGTTAATAAGTAATTATCTTTCCAAAAACTATTATCCACTTATTTTTTTGGCTGCTGTGATAAAGAGAAATCAGTGTGATAGAAACAATGCTGTCATGCAATCTGGAACGTGGGATGGAGTTGCCATTTAAGTTTGATGGGTCTGCCATTCACTTTTTTTCTTTAATTTCTGGATGGCAGCCCCACCAAAATGAAGGCTGGGGCATGATAATAGAATAGCAGTGAAGGAAGTTATGCTACACCATAATTGTTCTGCAAATAGCCTGGAGCACCCTTTGGGCACCTACATGAACACAAATTGCATAAGAGGCTCAAAGTAGGAGTTTTCTGAGTGGGACCCACAGACCTTGCTTTTCCCACTGTCAGTCACCACTTGCCTCTTCAGTCAGTGAAGAGTTGAACTGGGCCTGGGCTCAAGCACAAGTTTTTTCTTCCAAAAAGCAAGCAACTGCAAAAGATGGTGCTAAGAATGAGAGATAAATGATCTTTACTAAAGCCACTAAATCTGAGAGAAGCTGCTTCTTTCTTTCACCAGAAATGCAGTTAATTAAATAGGGTATTAGGTCAGGATTTTCACAGCTGAAACACCTCATCCCTCGTATCTCTGTGAGCCCCAAGCATACAAGGAACTGGACAGTATTCATTAGCTGTGAGCAGTTCAAGGAGGGGAGCTGCTATAGCTGTAATTCCACCACCTGCCAGCACTTCCCATGAACACGAACCACATCCATATCTGAATGGAGCACCCTTTCATTCTTTGTTTGGGAAGGATGATCACTGCAGAGGTGCAGTATGTGGTGCAGGCAAGCTCAGACAACAACACTTCTCCTAACAGCAGACATGAGCAGTAAAAAACCGAGTGCTGATAACCCAGACTATTGAGCCCAAGATCCAAAAAATAAGCATGTAACATTTTTCAGGCTATCTACTCATTAATCCCTTTTGTTCAAAGCTGAGCACAGCAGCCTGCTCCCCAGGTGACAAGCGACGGAGGATGCAGTGGAGGTTTTGGGTGAATCACAATTACAGGGGGGATCTCCTGTGTCTGCTTTAAAGAATTGGTTTTCTGCTCCCAGGGTAACAAACGATGCCCGGGAAAATGAAATGGATGAGAACCTCGAGCAGGTCAGCGGCATCATTGGCAACTTACGTCACATGGCCTTGGACATGGGCAACGAGATCGACACACAGAACCGCCAGATTGACAGGATCATGGAGAAGGTAAGAGCTGCCATTTCCAAGAGGACCCCAAAAGGGGCTGTGTTTTCCCTTCTGCAAGCAAGGGCTTGGAAAGGATAAGGGACAGAAATAGCTCCTCTCTTCTCCTTCCAAATCCTTAGGCCAAAGCAGAGCTTGCTGCTGTGAATCTGCAGTAGCCTCCAGTGCAGGCTGGGTTGAACCCATGCTGTTGAGTTTGCCACACAACTGCAAGGGGTCTCCTTAGCAGACATCAAGGCTCCTTCTGCAATAGCTCTGAAAAAGGACAAGTGCCCTGAGCTATGCGGAACTGTGGGGCTTGCATCTGACTGACCTGACACTTCTTGGAAAGTTTTAAACCCCCCTGGGCTTTTCCTTCCTCGGAAACTCCATGAGCATCTCAGGATTAGATCAGCCGCTTGGAGGACCAGTCCCCAAAAGAGGATGGGGATTTATTAAGCAAAGCTTTGCAATATGGTAATAGTGCAGCCAGTTTTAAAACAACATTAGGACAGAGATCTACCTGTTCTCTTGGGGGAGGGTGTGTGTGCATGTGTATATATACATATATATATATATCTATATAGTTCTACAAAATTGGGCCCCACACAGTGCCCGTGGAATACAAAAGCTCAGCATTAGCTCTGCAAAATCACCATCTAAAGAGGCAGAGAGCACCATTCCAGTGCCAGACCTGCACTGCAGATTTCTGAAGCAGAGAGCAGCCCCCTCCGAGCCCAGCTGGGAGCTCACTGCCATCCTCCGATCCTAAGATCTGCAAGCCATCTGCATTGGTACTGGCAGAGCTTCAGGCACAGGCACGGCCAGGCTGAAGTGACGTGAGGCTAGATCTTCATCTGGTGTAAAATCAACACAATGCTCTGCTTCCGCTGAGATTTACACAACCTGAGGATCTAACCCAAGGACTTATGCGTGGTGCTTAGAGTTAATTCTGACCTCAAGTGGTAGAGCTGGTGCTCTTGAGCCTTCTTACACACGCACGCCTCCTCACACAAGCAGGATGCCCATGCCTGTTTTTCATGTCAGTTAACTATATCAGAGCCTAGAAAAAAAAATTAAGGAAAATTCTGCACTGAGGGATTCACTCCAAGAGCTTTCCTTATTGGAGGTAGATTCCAGAGAGAACTGGGTGAAGTACACATTGTGTAAAAGGTGGGAAGATCATCCCTGACAGAGAGGCAGTCACCTGGCACTGTAGAGCACATGGCTTTCTGTTAGTCAGAAGTCTTGTTTTATAAAGCCGCATGTGTTTGTTTGACTGTATTGGAAAATGCACAGTATTACTGAGATGCCATTCTGCACTGTCTCATATTTCTGGGAAAACTAGGAGCATCGGGGGAAGGATTTACTGCTGTTATTCATATGAAAAGAACTAGAAAGCAGCACATCTCTCTATATTTTGGGAAGGGACAGGGAGTTTATACAGCCAACACCATAAGGACCTTTAAATAATAAGCCTATTACATGTATTATTTTCTCAAAGCAATGAGGACGTGCATTGTTGTGTTCCCACCTCCCCTGCTCGTGTCACAGTGGCAGCAGACGTGCCCTGTGGATGGAAATCAGTGGCATCCTACCCATACCTGCAGGATCCTGTCCCAAAATACAGCAAGCCCAACAAGTCACTATTCTCCTACCAGCTCAGGCTTGCAACCATCTGGATTTTGAAAGCATTGACCAGGCCCTCTGTGCACATAAAGCACATGGGCCAAACCTCTAGGCAGTGCATGCTGAGAGCAGTGAGCTGAGGGACCGGCCTTCCACATCTATGTGGTCTTCTTACAGACTTTGGCATTTTGTACAGCAATGGCAAAATAACATTGGCAGCCAATGGATTCATAAAATCACCCAGGGCCCTTGGCTAAGGAACAGTGACACATTTGTGAAAGATGGATTTGCATCGTACACAGAGGAGTTGTCATGAGAGCAGCACAAAAATAAGACAGTCTTCAGTCTTAGTGAAAAATAAGCCAAATTTCTCAGAGTAAGGACACACAGTAATGAGGTACTAGAAGAAGGAACATGATGTATTAGTAAAACCCTCTATAAAAGACAGAAATGATGGTTAGCTGGATAACAGCAAAACCACAATTGCACACACATCCAGTCTGCAATGAAATGTGCCAACAGACCCTCGTCCCCCTCACAGCATTGCCAGGGTTGTTTTCCTGACTAGCTGGAGCACTGTGCTTTGGGTCAATTATGATCATTAGAAAGACCCTTGGCTGGCACAGTTTGCAAAAGCTGGGGTGCATCACAAAGCTAACTCAAAGTACCCTGGGGTGAATCATAAATGCTCTTTAAAGGATTTATGTTAAACTGGATGCATGCACCCAAACCAGAGCAATCTCATAATGCAGCGATGTAATCTGATCTATCCACAGTAATCAGGTCAGCAATGAATAAAAGGCTTTATTTATCCTTTCCTCGGATCAAAGAGAAAGGGACAAAACTCAAAATGATGATGTGATGAGTAGGTCAAATGGCACAGAGATCATCACCAGAAGAGCCTGGCCCTAAAATCTACCATGAATAGGAGGCTGGGAGGAAAGTAGGAAGGGCTCAAAGCTCTCTGTCTTGACCTAAGTGGGAAGGTCAGCACAAAGACTCTCATTGCCTTCAATGCAATTGAAGATACTAATGTCTAAACATCATTGGGAACATGATGTTTCATCACTGTTCATCACACTGTTCAACGAATATTCAAGCATTTCATGACAAAGGTAACTGCTTCCAAACCCATTAACTTCTTAGGTAGCCTTTTGGCAAAAGCACACAAAATTGTACTGTGGTAGACAAGGTCAAACGCACGGCTAAAATAAAGGAGTGTGGCTTGTAACGAGTAGTTTTGCTGATTTACGCTTTTTGAGGAGCTGGCACATGCTGTTGCACTAAAAATACCCATCTACATAGCATTTTCCAAAACAATTACTGAGAAAAGCCCAAGATATTTCAGAAAGATTTATTGCACATCAGTATAAACATTTTTAAAGGATTTTTAAATGCATGTGGGAAAGTTGCTTCACCATTCTGTCTTTGCAAATTGGAGATTTAAAATAAATCTGTACAATTTGGATACACCCCAGAGATGGGGGAACAATCATCAAAGCTAAGAAAATGCAGCCATCAAACCACGGAAAGAGTTTGCTATTGGAGCTCATGCTTTTAAAGCAGCAACACAATTCTCACCTTTTCCACTGGTCTGATTTTAAAATTGAAACCATTTTCTATCTAGTCCCTCTGCTAGAATAAGTCGGCATGGCAACATGGAGTTGAGTGGAGCTTTGCCAGTTTTTGTCAACTAAAACAGTGTCTTTAGTCTCCAAGACTAACTTCTGCAGAGCTACAGAAAGTCATGGTCGAAATGTCTTCCCACTCCGAGAGAACTCCCAAACCTCCCAAGCAGTGCCATCTTATTAACAGCATTTTATAATCATGGCAGGTATTACCCCAGGGAAAACAATGCAGTTAATGGCTCAGTCTATGCTGGATTAAATTGCAGTTTGATTGCTTCAAATCACAGTGGAATCCCTGCATTTTCTTTACTCCTGTTCGTGCTGCTGCCCATTGAAAGAGGCTACCCTGTCTTGCAACTACATCGGTGAACTTTGGAGTACTGGCATCACTCCCACCTAGTCTCTTCCTTTCACATGTAGAGCGAAGATATCCAGGCCGATCTTTTCAAAGAAAGTTATGTTTGCCAGCATTCCCTACATCAGATGATCCAGCTTCTCTGTTCCAGCGAATCTCTACACTGACCAAAATTTTAGTTTTGACTGGTGCCTGACGACTGAAATTAGACCACAGCCCAGGTCCACTGAATCTTAGAGGGCTCTGAGGCTTTTCCCCAGCAAAATGCAGATGCACACCACCAGTTCTCACGCTGTCATCCCTTACCACCAGTGCTATTGACAGCAGCAGCTACAGACCTGGCACAGCTTTTACAGGAGTGCAGTGGAGCTGACCACAAACAGAAAAGCTCTGCTGCTCAAAGGCTACACGATGTGTCACAAACACAGCAAATCTGTAATTTCCTTTTGGGTCCCTAATACCACTATAAAAAGCAGCTCTCCAGTATTTTCAAGCTTCATTTTTCCGTGACCTAGCCAAAATTATGGAAGTACCCACAAAGCATTGTCAGTATTCTCTTTCTTCCCTGTACTCATCTCTTTCTTTTTTTTGTGTTTCCCCAGGCTGATTCCAACAAAACCAGGATTGATGAAGCCAACCAGCGTGCAACAAAGATGCTGGGCAGCGGTTAAATGCAGAGAAGTGCATTTCCTTTTAATGCTGTCCAGCAGGGCAGCACCTTCATGCTTTTATCATGGTATTTATCTACTAGGTTTGCACACATGCACATATCAGCCCCATTGTAAATGTTGTCCTGTGTAGTTTGTCAGCTTTCCAAAAATGATACTTGTAATTATTTTTTTCTAGATATCTTTCTTTCCAAAGGTTGTACATAGTGCTGATTTGATGGCTATAGCTCACTATGATGTTTTTTGGGGTTTTTCCTTTCCTTTCCTTGTTTCCGTTTTGGATTCCTTTCCTTTTTTTTCCCTCTCCTCATTTTTCTTTATTTTTTTAATGATGTTTGCTGAATGACAACACTGTTGGAATGCTAAACGTGCTGTTAACCTTTAAATATACAGTATTGTTCTTGTAAAACTGTGACATTCCACAGAGCTACTGCCATGCTCCTGTCTTTGGGTATCATGATGTTTAAGCACTTAAACCTGCTGTCTTCAGTTCTTCATTGCCATTATCTGTTGTTATGATTTCATGATTAGACAATGTGGAATTACATTACTATAACAAGCATTGCACTAAAAAGTGATGTGATTTATGCATTTATGCATGAGGAATAAATAGACTTTTAGACTCCTACTTAAACAAGAATTTTCCCATGGCAGTAGCACACCAACAATGACAACAAAAGCATGCTCAGTATTCGGACTCTTTTGGGACTATGTTATACCAGCAAGTTTGCAGTTGTGCCACTTTTTTCTTGTTGATATATATATAGTTATTAATCATGATCATTTTTTTAATTATGAAAAAAAGAGGGATTTGGCACTCACCATTTAGCCATTGCCAGCAAAATAAAAGCTTGGCTGAAAATATGTCAAAGACAAAAAGAAATAAGTGTAATATATTGGGTTTGTCTGCTGCTTTTGAAGACTATCTTTTGGAGGAAACAACTACCATATGAAACGGTGCAAAGAAATGTAATTTTTATAAGGCTCTCTCTTACTAGTCGCTATCCCCATGTGGTTTGTTATCGGTACAGTTCTCTGTTGCTTACCTAGAGCTATGCACACCAAATCGCTGAGATGTTTAGTAGCTGACAATTAAAAAATAATTAAAAAACCTAAATGAATGAACTCTAGATAAACTGTGAGATAAATATCATTTACAGCATGTAATATGAAAATTCCTTATGTCTCCTGTCAGTTTGTGAAGTGATTGACATTTTGTAGCTAGTTTAAAGATTATTAAAAATTATAGATCTCAGAATCCATGCTTGCTTTATCCATTTGTTGCCCTACGTGTCAGTGACAACTACTTATTTGCCAAATACCTGGGAGAAGAAGTGCAAAGTCTAAAGACTCTTTACAAACTGCTTTTGTATTGTATTTAGTGGGAAACTAAAGATTTTGGTTTGCAATACTGTAGAAAAGTAACTACACTAAAAAATAGCATTTTACACTTGGTACATTCCAAGTGACTGTTATTTTAAATAACCTGGCTTGGATTGCCAAACACTGAACCAAAATATTTTTCTCTTGTTCAAGGGAAAGAAACAATGAAATAAATGTTATGGTACAGAAGGACACGGTTCCTTAGTAGATAAAATCCATTCCTGTAGTGGATTTAGTCATGTGCTAACACACCTCTTTTTAAGGAAGGCTTTGACCTACAGAATTTGGATAGTCTGCTAACAATATTTTTTTCAAATGACTAACAACAACCACAGTTTGCTGCCAATGAAAAGCCTTGTCATATTTTCCCAGGGTTTTTTCCCCTATATGGACAAATTAGAATTAATTCTGCATGAGTGACAGTTCACTCATGTGTCTCACATGGCCATAAGTCAGAATACACAAAGAACATAAATGCTTGCATAATTAAAGTTGCATGATAATGCAGACAAGCTACATTTTCTTTAGCAGCTATTTATTTTTGGTATCTATTAAAAATTCATTTATGCAAATATTTCCCCCCTCTACTTCAAACCAAAGAATAAACTTCACGCAAATGCTTTTAATCTGCTGACCATTTCTAATCCTGTGTGTTCAGGAATTCCAGTATTTGTGACAGCATAATCATTCTGCAATGTCAAAGCCTACTGGGGGAGGGCAATAATCATATTGGAAAATGCGTCACAATGGGAACAGGAATATTTGCAAAGGGTGAGAAATATATAAGAAAGTAATGAAGATATTAATGGAGGTATTATTTTTTGTATTTGACAAGAATGCTCCCTATCTGAAGAAACTCATACTTCTAAAAGCCGTTAAAGCTGATCAAAAATATAACTGTTGCTGTGAAGGAACATGTTTTGACATCTGTTTTCATCTTGAACAAAGATCAAAACCCAAACTATTGGAACTTTTTGCCAAATGTGAAGCTTAAAGGACAGAAATTTTGAAATGTTTCATTGCAGCTGTCTTTGTATCCTCCTCCACTGCATGCAGGGTCTTCTATGAGCTGGCTGAAAATTACTTCAGTAAATATGTTTAATATATTGAATTTCTCTGATATTTTTGGAAATTGACCTTTCTAGGATTAATTATTCTTGAAATAATGCAAGGAAAGGCTCGATCTCATGCAGTTTGTCATTACAACAATCTGCTCTTGTTTGTTAAGTTTCACACACCCCAAATCCCTGATGTGGCAGCTGACTCAACAGGGGGGAAACCCTAGATGTTTTAACCAGAACACGACCTCGAATGTGGCATTTCCCTTTTTTGTCCCCTTTCTCCCTCTGGTTGGCTCCTGGGTTCCTGATACACTGCAGCCTCTCCCTGAGGCTGAACAAGCACAGTGCGGAGTTACCTGCTTGAGGGCAAGGCTCGCTAGAAGGAATGGGACACCGCAAGGAGCTAGACTTTTAATGCAATTTCACCAGTGGTTTGTAGGATGGCAAGATCCTCCTGTTGGTGTTGGTTTGAGGTGGTCATAGGGAAAAGATTTTTCAATATTCTCAAATGGCATAGCTGAATAAACTACTCAGCTGGATAAGTTGAACAAAAAGACAACGTCCGTTGAGCTCTAAAAATCCTCAGTTAATAACTTCTTTCATTTCATACATTCTCCTCCTTTCCTAGACTAGGTGAGAAATGGCAATATAAAGATAACCCCAAGGAAGGATATTTGAATGTTATTGTCCAACAGAACAAAATTCATAAGTAGTGTAATAAGTCATAAAAAGGAAAAGAAAAATTACCTTCATCAAATATCTGACCTGATTTCAGCAGGGAGAAACTAAGAAAGAAAATTGAAAAAGGTAAGTAAAAATCGAAGTGAGTTGCCTCTAAGAAACCTTAAAATTTTCAGGATGTTAATGATTCCCAACCTTAGCATAAACACAGAGCTTCTTAACTCAAGAGAGTGTGTTACAGCTTTCTGGACTGACACCAATGCAAGAAAAGAAACTATGGATAATGCTCAGCATCTTGTGATTTGACACAGCCCATCTTATGAACAGTGAATGGATTTGATGCAAAAGTAAAGTGAAAAACAACTGATTATTATTCTTGAAGATTTGGTGATAGAACTGTATATAATAGAAAATCATAACTAAAAAAATATCAATGTTGCTTGATTTTAATATGTTTTTAGGAAACGTAAATTTTATTAGCTTACATGGACTAAATACATCCTTCATTTTCTGAAGAAAATTAAATGTGCTAGAGTTTGCACAGCAAACTGTAAAGCGCCCCCGAGAGAGACGCCTGTGCCATGTGACATACTTATTATAGGTATACTTTAAATCTAGAAATACAAGTGATAATTATTCTCCAAAATATTCTGTGTGCCACGCTAACTGCTAACCTCCACAGGCTTTGGATCTAGACCTGAATGTGCAGAGATCACCAAAGACTTTTATTTAAGGGATCTGGACGCAGATAAAGCAATCCACACACTTTTATTTTTTTCCTCCTTCTTCCTTCTGCTGTGTTCACATGTGCACATATTACTCTTTTCTTTTAAAGGCATTGGAAAGGGGAGAGATGAGTACTTGGTAATAAGGAAAATTATGTGTGTTAGAGACAGCTTAAGTATCTGCACGGCTGCTGTGTGCGCCTGTGGGCGTAGGTGTGTAGGATGTGACTGCTGTCTGCTGAGCCATTTAGTTGCCTTTCTAGAGAGAGGACAGTTTGTTTGGAAGTTAGTGGAACACAGAGTATTTTTAAACCTGCAAACAGCTACAAGAAATGCAGACAGAGGAGAGAAACCCTGCTGAGAAGTTAGGGCGTTGGGCTGGTTGGATGGGGTCGGAGGGGCGAGGTTCCAGATGATTTACTTTGCCAGTGTTGGATCCCTCTGTAACAGTACTAAGAGAGATTATGTTTGTGTTGTAAAATACCAAACAGTTTTGAGTGTTATTTTGTAAATCAAAAATACCCTCTCCCCCTCCAAAAAAAAGGAAACATCAAAAAAAAAAAAAGAAAAAAGAAAAAAAAATCAAACCAAACCAATTCCACAAGATGGTGGTGAGAGAAATCAAAATAAACCATTATGTGGGACCATGCTGCTTCCCACACATTTGGGATCTATTCCAAGATCACTGATTTGGTCAAGCAGTAGGCAGCAGAAGGAGGGGGGGCTCATTCTCCTGGTGTGCTTCCCAGCTCCTTGCTGAATGGGAAAAGTGGGGGCTGGGGACTCAGGGCTCCCTCCTTGCCTTGCCAAAACACCAGTGCTGTGGGCAGTCGTTCATGGCTGAGTCCCAGCCTTGCGCTGCCTTTGCTCCACACCTTCCAGACCACAGCTCCCTCCACACCTCTCCTGCTCCAGGGCACCCCACACCTCTGTTCTTCTCCCCTGGCTTCTCTTGGCTCTCCCCACTCCCTCCTGCTGCCCCCAGCACCCCCCCAGCTGGTGGTGCTGAATTCACCTGCCTCCACTGCTGTCCCTCATTCCGCTCGCTTCTCATCCCTCTGCCTTCATGTTTTTTACTCCAGGCTTTCAGTCAGGCTCTCTCCTCCATGATTTCAGCAGCACCAGCTCCGAAGAAACAAACAGCCTCTGGCTTTTCACTCCACAGCCAAACACCATACCAGTGTCACGCTGGAAGACACCTGCAAGGAAGTCTTGGCTCAGCCCTGTTAGTCCCAAAAGCCAGAAAATGCATGCTGCCAGAGGAATTTTTTAGATAATCTATCCAAAAAAGTCTAAAAAGTTTCCATAGGCTGATGCAAACAAAGATGTTTGGATAGCTGAGGACAGACAGGCAAGCACTGGGAAGATATTTCACAGAAGGACAAGAAATGAGAGCCCCTTCTGCTGCTAAATTTCATTTCTCTGGTCCACAGCACAAGTAGTGCTTCGCCATGAGACAGCTGGAGAATCTTTCCTAACAGAGGCAAAACAACTCACTTTCCCTTCTTCCACAAATTTCATTCATTAAAACTACCAAGTCTTCAGTTTTGGTTGGTTGGTTTGGTTTTTTTCCTTAGGGTTATTTTTTGGTTGTTTGGTTTTGGTTTTTTGCTTTTTACTTTATTTTACTGAAGCTTTTAAAACCTATGGTTTTAAAAACCAGGTAGAGGAAGTAGATTTCCCTCACTCCCTCCTAGGATAACTATCCAGTGTTGGGTTTATTTAATCTAAATCCAGAACACCTCAAGTTGGCATAAAAAAAAATACTATATCAGAAATGATTTAGTAAACTTTGCTATAGGCAGTCCTAAGTTAATTTGCTAAATGCTACCTTAAATACAGGAACTGTA
The DNA here is from genome assembly GCA_013398955.1 of Callaeas wilsoni. Classification (NCBI taxonomy): domain Eukaryota; kingdom Metazoa; phylum Chordata; class Aves; order Passeriformes; family Callaeidae; genus Callaeas; species Callaeas wilsoni. Next base: position 1,964 of record VWPU01009675.1, on the reverse strand, counting down.
AGTTCTACTTACAACACAGTAGGTTTTCTATCCAAATTCCTATCAGAAGTTCATCAGAAGGAACAAAACGGTTCATTTCCACATTCATGAGGGGTTGATGAGACTTCCAAAGCACGAACATGCACAAATCCCACTGCGCTAACGAGATCTTTGGGTATCAAAACCAACAGGACACAAACTCGAGCAAAATGTTTTTAAGAAACCTTACCTATTTTAACTTCCCTGTACAGGATTCCCAGACTCTACCACATTAACAATAATAAATCCCGCTGATGACAGGACCCCAAGAGTCTGGGTTGCTTTCAAGTGAGTTTATAAACTCCATGAAAACACATGCTGAAAAGTTAATTTTGAAGAAACAGGAGCTATAATTCTGACATTTAGCCTTAAGTCTTTATCTTAAACCATATTTTCAATGCCTACTGCACATTTCTGTTTCTTGGATTAAATTAGAATATGAGAAGAAATTAATCAGAAACATAAAATTTAATGAACTGCTCCTTTTTTTCAGGCGATCCTTACAGCCTTAGCCTCAGAAGTCAATGCATATTCATTGACTTTCTGGGCCTTGAGGTTAAAAAGGAAGTCTATTTGCCCTCCAACTAACACATAATTAAGTTTTAAACCCCTAAACACCCACCAGGAGCACTGGTAAGTCAGACAGCTGGAGACAAGGGCTGAGGCCAGAGGAGGGTGCAGAGGAGGAGAAATCCAAGCTGAAAATGGACACAGTAAAAAGCGCTTTGCAAAGCGGAGTGGCTGCCGTGGCTGCGGGGACGCAGCGGGAACCCAAGGCACAGCCCTGTGACATCTTTCTGCTCCGCGGTGACCTTGTTCAAAGGCACAGCGAGCAAACAGCATGGACCGGATAGCAGAGACCACTGTAAACACAGAATCATAGAATGGTTTGGGTTGGAAGGGCCCTTAAATGTCATCTAGTTCCAATCTCCCTGCCAGGGACAGGGACACTGCCCACTAGAAGGTCATGTACAGTTACTCTAGTGAGCAAAGACTTGAGTATGATCAGGGTTTCAGTTGATACTGAGTTGGAAACCTATAGATTACAGATTTCTGTATTATGACATAACTCTCTAATTACTTCTGATTATGCTCAATAGTAAAAATTAAACCAAGAAAAGCAATCTGGGGGAGGGAGAAAACTCTACCAAAGTATCTTGGTAACCTACTCAAAATATTTGCTTCTAACTCCCTTTAAAATATTCCTGTTTAAAGCAAAACAGGGGAACTAAAAAGCCTTAATTCAACTTCAGCCAGTAGCAATTTATTGCCGAGAAGGGCCTGACTTGTTCCACACGAGGTGCCAGCCAGATGTTCTCCCTGCCCATCAAATGCTCTGCACAGCAGCGCCTGTGTCACAGCAGCACCTCCAGGCTGCTCCTGAGGTCAGCACCTCCCCGGTACAGGCACGTACAGCCCACAACCGCCCCACCAGCTTCAGCCCAAGCAGGCAACAGGCAAAGGTGCAGCTGGGGAAAAAGGAACTGTGTGTACACAAGTCTGCTCACAAGTCAATATCCTTACGACAGGGGGAGAAACTGAAGTGGCACAGGAATATCTTCTTTCAGCCATCTCTTAATGATAAAGGTTCATCCTAGTTGAGTCTGGCTGGCAAATGCGTTGACAGGGCAGAAGTCTGAGTGAACGCAGTTCTTTTTTCATGGCTGTCTCGGGACTCTGCAGTGATAGAAGTCATCCCACGCCAAACAAAATCCACCTGCTATTTATGGTCAAACACACACACATAGTGTTTCTGCAGATTTTTAAAAGTGAGAATGGCTGCAGAGAATTGAGCTCATTATTGAAGGAGTGACATGCATAAAAATACATCATTGCTGTGTACCAGCTTTGATTTTCATCCCTTATTTAACTGTCCAAAACAAGTAAGCATGTTATTAGTCATTTGGAGTTCTGGTCTGATAAAATACTGTCATGGTTTGACACTG